>WNWK01005593.1:0-82500 GCA_009830355.1 Cherax destructor
TTAAGAAATGCCCTCTCTGACGGATTAAAAACGTAAGTCGAGGTACCACTGTACTGTCTATTAAACCGAGTACAGTGGTACCTCTACTTACGAGCAGCTCCCAACTCAAACAATTATGTAATTGTATTTTTGTAGGTGCTTTTGTAAGTGTATTTTTGGGGGTCTGAAATTAATTAATCTAATTTTCATTATTTCTTGTGGGAAAAAATTCCTTCGGTATCGGCACTTGAATAGCTGTCTGGAACAAATTAAGCTCGTAACTCGAGGTACCACTGTCTAGGTTTCTGGCAGTCTTGTTATCAATGTCGAGGTTGGGAGACTACTCTCTCCCATCTTCGCATTGGCGTCTTACTCATGGGTATCTCATGGAGAGGCGCCCTGTTCCACTCTGAGAATTGTCAGGTTCCAGTTTCTGTTACTCATTCTGTTGGACTGCCCACTCTATCAACGAGCATGCAGAATTTACCTCCAATGTTGTCACCGCTCTACTGCCCTTACTTTACCTTCCCTTCTTGCTGATGGATCCTCCTTTAACCTAAACTCTCTCATTGACAGCAACTGATTTACTGCACAAACTCTGATGATAATAACTCTCACACTCCTCACAGCCCTTTCTACCTCAATCTCTTGCTACCCTCACCCCTGCACTATCCACTGCCCGCTGCACTCCATACCTTAATAATCATCCCTCTCTCTTGCTCCCAACACCCCTGCATCCTTCCCTGCACTGCTGTGCTGTATGACCTTGTAGGTTTAGTGCTTCTTTATTATAAAATCAATAATAATACCATGAAAGGCAAAGCATTTCTAATTTTTGAAGTCTATAGTTTTGTTTAGTATAATTAACATTTACAATATAATGTATGTCAGTATCAAAATTATAAAAAAAAAAAAAATTGGGGATGATTCTTGTGTGTAACAAGCAAAAATAAGCATGTGATCCATTGATTTTATACACTTAATATGATTGTTTTATATATAGTAAGGTAAGATTCATTTGCCTTTCTCTTGACCACAAATGAATTTATTTATATAAACATACGAAGAACTATTGTAGTACTGTATAAGAAAATCACGGAGGGAACACAAATGCTACTTAAGTACAGTTCCAGCATCCATTTAATTCACAATTAGAATACACTGCAGATTGAAAAACTACAAGTCTGTATAGACAGTATGACTTCTATTTTCTAGGGTAATGTTGCCAGTTTCAACTCTTTACTAGAGGTTCTGCTGTGGTCATACTTAAACTTGGATCACCAATATCAAATGTCCAGTTTTTTTTTTTAAATGTTTCCCAATGATTGGGTTAACATATTTAAAACAGATTTTTAAACTAGTCGGCAGTATTTAGTTTAAAATAAAAAAGCCGACCAGCTATGTGATTATCAACTGTAGTAATGAATTATCACTGCCACTTATGATACAAAATTAGTTTTGAGTACAACACAGTTACACTATGGACATCTGATGCCACTTGTCAACTACTGTTAAAAAGTGTTGAAAATATATAAATCCATAAAATTAACATTATTATAATTTAAGAACCTCTCCAATTATTTGTATTGAAATTGCATATTTTTACTATATACAGTATACCACAACTACAAAAAGTTTAAAAATGTATATCTATAAGTTAAATATTTTGAAATTTCATTTTTGAACTGCAGATTAGATATCTTCCTTTCATCTCCTTGCTAATTTATAATTTATAACTTTAGCATATTATTACTATTATCAATATAACCATAAATAGAGAAATTACAATATCAGACTAGCATTGATAATTAAAAGATCATTCATTAAATCCTTAATACTTAAGATATCCTCACACTACCAACATTGACATGGTCACCAGTTTGCCTCGAGCAGAAGGGAAGGTTAACAGTGCCAGTAGCTAGCCACTGGAGGGGGAGGCAGTCCGAGAAGGCTTGCCAAACTCTTAGGGGTATCTTGTTGCTGGCTATAAACTAGAATGAAAGCAAATATGAACTCTTTACTACAGTAAACACAACTCATTTTAAAGCTAGTCATATATGCCAGGTTCCATGTTTAAGAGTGAATTTTCCTTACTGGCAATGAAAGTTCCCACTAAGTGCATAAGAGGCTGTATGGCCACAGAGATCTGTAAGTCTTCACATTCATTTCTCCCAGACTTCTGTGTGAATTCTCCACTTCAGAAAAACATAACACACACACAATATACTCCCTTCACTTTTCTATTAAAACACCATGGGCCATATGCAGTTTTTCTATAAGTTTATTATAATCTGCATAATCTAGTTAAATTTCCTCCATTAATCTCCATAAGCCCAGTGAGTGAAAGCAGAATGTCTACAGAAAGATTGTCTTAAGGTCCACCACCAGCCTGGAATTTTGTTTATTCTTCTTCCATTATCTTCGTATTATGCTTTTGGCACTGAAAAAACTGTGGTAATTATTCATAATGCAGAATTAAATTCCAGGAATTGGCACTGAGATTGGCACAATTAATTTGGCACTGAAGCTTATTCACAGCAACTATCAACTGGTATTGTGTATGGCATAAAAAAAAAGTCCTGTTTACTGAAGATATGACAGAAAACTCCATTGGTACCTTGCAACCTTCCAGGCCAGTATGCTCAACAAACATCAATTACACAAACACTTCATTCATATTGCACAGACTCTGTAGCCATGAAGTGCATTGCACTCTCAGACTTGCTAAGTCCTAGATTAACAAAGTCAACAATAAAAAGTCAGATCACACTACATTTACGTACAAATAACTGGAATGTAAAGCATTGGGAGAACTTATATTACGTTACGTACAAGACATCACAAACTATGGGGGAAATTTAAATTTACAAGGTGCCACTTGCCTCTCTTATCACTTAAGGAGAGGACATTATTAATTTACACACAAGCAGCATCACACTCACAAGTGTAGGTCTCTACACGAACTGCGAAAACAGTGGTTGTTACGTACTGTTGGAGCAAAATTCTTCCAGGAAAAATTGGGAAGATATTACCACTACATTGTCATCCTAATTTTACTTTTGTAGTAAAAACAAATCTATAAGTAAATTATAGTGTTTTGAGAATAAATTGCCATCATAAATGTCCTTTTCTTAGAACAAAGAAGTACAGTACTGTATTAAGAACCGAACTACTGAAAGTGTTAAGCGCAACATGACACCGTCAACACCATGACACTGGCAACACCATGACACTGGCAACACCATGACACTGGCAACAGCATAAACTCCCAGCTTGTTAATGCAAAAGGAAAACATCAGAACTCATCTAAAGCAAAGTTGAATAACTCTGTACGTAAAAAGCCAACTGTGTCGTAGTCAGAGAGATTACTCAATTTCAACTTAACGAAGCATAAAAAAAACAAAAATTAGCACATTAACGCATTAGTCTCCTAATACGTTTCAGCAAATGAGATCTTGTACAGTTTGCCAAACCCTGGTGCTTACAGCAAAGATTGAAGGCACTGGCTTATATTGTTACTATTTATGATTACTGGGTAGTAACAATGTTGATTAACTCTATGATGTACTTATGTTGATACTAATGACTCTGCACCTCCTGCTACCCCTTTTCTTCACACCATTTCCACACCTCCAAGTCCTGACTTGTATTGACAGCTGAAGGTGGAGCATGAGCATCATATTAGGTACATCAGAGTCCTGTATTGTGTCACTGATAGCTTGAAGCTACAGCCACAGCACTGTGTGGAACACTTCACACACTCCAAATTTGTAATGCTGACAGTTTGAAGATGCAGCAAACGCACTGCTGCACACCCCACAGGCATATGACTTGTACTACTGATAGCTTAGTACAGCAAAGGCACTGTGCAGCAGTATACAGCAGACCATCACAACAATAGGTGGTTTGTAGAATAGGGACATGCCCTGTACATACCATACTAACACAATCCTTTACCATGCAGCTGCCAACTATTGCATTGCTGATATGAGCTACAGTGCTGAAGGGCAAAGTGGGATGTATTAAATTTGATATGATGCATTGATAAGTCCATTCAACAACTAATCAATATTCAGGATATTACTTACATTAATCTGTTTTGCAAAATTACTGAAATAAGTGGATCAGTACAAATATTGTGCATATGTAGCCCAAAATGTTTGCACAAAAACTCTGAGGATGAATGAAGCCATCAGTGTAGTGATCAGCAGCCAGTGCCTGGCTCTACTTGCATAGTGATATCCCAGGGGTGCGTATTTTAATGTGGGGCTCACCAGTGCACCCCACAAAAAGCTTAATAATATTATAATTACATAATAAAATTCTTTGGAATGATTATTTACATTATATACATGCACACACAAGAAAACAGTACAAAACAATCTTTACAACAATAAAAAGTAAATTAGCTTTGATTTTGCAGAGATGAAAGCATTAACCTCTACACCTTGGTGCTAATATCACTATAGCGGCTGCCCTTTGCCCTGGTATTAAGGGTCCAGGGGAGAGGGTGACAGCTGCGAGCACGCCAACATCATAATGTCCTTCTTCTCCTTGGGGAAGCGTAGCTCACGCCCAGCCAAACGAGCAGCCTCGAGCTCTCGCTCACTCTGGCCCAGTTCCCTAGAGATCACTCCTGGGTTTTCCTGCTCTCGAGCAATCCAATCGAGGGCCATTTGTGAACGCATGTCATCATCAAGTGCCCGGTGGGAGTAATGTGCTACTACTTCCTGCCTAGAGCACTGCCTCTCCCTCATGGCTTTGAGTGAGCCATTCCAGTGCAGAAGCTGAAAGACAGTCATAAGTTCTTGGAACTCCAGCATAGTGCGCCCCTTGTTGGTCTCCAACATGAAGCGGAAGGCGCCGATCCCCGTGCTAGGGTTGTCAGCCTCATCAGGGTCACCCTGGGGGAGGGACAAGTCAGCTACGTGCTGGAAAGAAAAATATACCTTGCATACTGCTCACTCTTATAGCCTTATCACTCAAATTTACATACTTTTTTCTATTGTGGTTACTGTACACTATCATGAAAAATAAATACAGTAATGCAAAAATTGCAAGCAAAATGCTATCTTCAATAAACACAACTTCATATGTGATACCTTCATGTCTACATTGACAAAATGGTCAAGTTTAAAAGAACAAGGTTTTAACTACAAATATTAATTTTTGTAATCAAAGTCATTATAATATTCTGATTATAAAGACGAATTTGACAAGTTATGATTAACATACATTTTTAAAATTACTTAAATAATTTTGTATATGTGGATTGTAACGCTTTTCAAGTTTTTTTGAAGTTAAGGAAGTCTGGCATCATATGAAGTAGAAACTCATTACTGACTAGCAACTGAAGGACTTCCTCAAAAACTTTCACACTATTTCATCAATTAGTTATAAATAAAATTTACCAGCAAATATAATTCACCAATAAATTTTTGGCATTAAAATATGTATCCACTTATTTTTTAAAGATAAACAACACATAATGGTCTGGAGGTCAGGTTTACAAAATTTAGGTACTGGAATTTAAACATTGAGAATTTAACAATTAGTATAAAAAGTTAGCAATTAGTTTATATATTAATGATAAAGGTGATATATTGGCATAATATAGTTTCTATATTGGAGTATCTTAGGCAAACTTATGACTAGCTTAAGTATTATGGAGCAATAGTTGTATTAGAATTTTGGTTAGAACTGTGCAAATTAAGGGGAATCACAGATATATATTGCAGAAATGTATGTATTTAATTTATATGTCACTGTTTGGGCCTATAGATTCCCCTCGAGGGTGGATAACAACACTTCCTGTTTTCATTCCTCACTACTACAATTTACTTACTCAGAAGGCAGTAGTATTTAGTACTTGATTAGTTTCAAGGACTGGAGAGATTTACTTCATATGTTTCAAGGATTTTGTGAAAAACTATTTTTTTAGATCCCTATCGTTCTACCTCCCTTTATTCTCATCTTTGTAATTTGTGATTAGGTGTAAGACCTTGTCTGTGCAATCCATTATTTTACTATATTATTAACACCCATACAAGAAGTCTGAATGCTTATGATAGACCTTATGTTAGACTTCTAACTATATTAAATATGAGTAGTAACCTGAGTTAATTAAGTACATGTACATAACCGGAAGTGTTCATTAAACTGGAACCCTGTAATGTTGTTTGCACTGCAGATGTGAAATTTTACCTTTTACTAAAACATACAAATAAATTTTGTATCAATAAGAGTGTAGTCATATGCTTGAATGTTACCTAGTACCTGAGCCAGGAATGGTAATCTTGCAAACAAGTTACCTGAAGCAAGAGTAGAGCATTGATGAACTGTATACAAGGTCTTGGTTTGGGTTAGTTTACTGCTAGTGAAGTGGGTATGATTGCTAATTACTATACGAGTCCTCCCTCCCCATATTTTTTATACCGATAATTATAATTTTATTGGTATTCTGTATTTCCTTCCAGGTATTGTTTGTCATCCTACACTGCTTTACCTACACTCATTATAAATCTGTAAGCACACTATACAGTGGACCCTGAGTAACAAACAAAATTCATTCCAGAAGCCTGCTCAAGTGCCATTACTGAACGAATTTACTCCCTTAAGAAATAATGTCAAGTAGGTTAGTCCATTTCAGACCCCCAAAAATACACTTACAAAAGCACTTACAATATTATACTTACATAATTGTACGATTTCCGGGGTGTTCGTTACTCGGGGGTCCACTGTATACTACACCCCACCTATATATACCTGAAAGCTTACAGTTTACATTATACCCACCGATAAATGTTTAAACCAATATGTACTGCATCCAAATCCATAGCACTTACAAAACTTTCCAAATGTCCGTCATCACAGTACTTAGTCTCCACGAATGTTCACATTAAGTTAGCAATGTAATAGATGAAAGTTCAGATCACAATTGCTGGGCAATTTTAGTTTCTCATCTAGTTTTAAGACCATTCCTGCAGTCTCACCACATTTTAACCCTTTTAGGGCCCAGACCTCTGAACTGAAAATTGCTCTCAGGGTCCAAGAATTTAAAAAAAAAAACTTATGAAATGATAATCCTTTTCCTAAAGTAACACCAAAAGTACAAAATTTGACCGGAAAACTTAAGAAATTATGCTTTCACAAGTTAGTGGTCTCAGTGATATCTATGCATCGGCAATTTTGCCCACTTTCAGTCCTATTTTAGGCCAACTCCATTGTTCCAGTTGATCAAATTCTTAACTATTTTACTAGTATGCCTTCCATTCTATTGATTTGAGTACAAGAAACTGCCCATTTAACTATTTTATTTCAACTACCCAGTAAAGTGATCAGAGGTTGGTTATTTGGCCTATTTCACAAAATGCAAAATTTGCCAATTAAAAATCGGGTTCAGAATAAACAATGTAGACATTCCTGGCATTAAAACATTTCCTCTGTTCATTAGTTATGTCCCCAGGCCTCTCCTATACAGTGGACCCCTGGATTTCGTCCGGTGCAGAAATCGTACAATTCAGAGAAATTTTACCCCGGGTTTTGTATATCCGCTTGGAAATCGTCCGTACCAGACGCATCCGCCTGGGCCGCTCATACGTTCATGACTCACTCTTGGGCACATTAAATGTCTTATTTTACGTTAATATAGACATTTTCATTAATCCACCTATGATATTTTCTTCAAAATTATATAAGAAACACGTTACATAGCATATAAACATGCCTTTGTTACTCGTTCACTAAGAGTGTCCCTCTAGTCACAACGCCATAGTAATAATAATAATACGTAAATAATAATCACTCTTGGGCACATTAAATGTCTTATTTTACGTTAATACAGACATTTTCATTAATCCATCTATATTTTCTTCAAAATTATATAAGAAACACGTATCGAGGGGTGGTAGTCGGTGGAGGGAAAACATTACGTTTTCTCTGGTCGAGCATTAGAGAAAACTGTATGAATCTGCGTCTGGCCCAGTCACCACCCTTAATACATAACACTTTTGTTTACAATTCTCGGCATGAATTATTCATTACTTCTCCCTTTGTTTATGATGGCATCTAAAGGTAGTTGTTAGAAACGACTGAACTCAGTGAACATGGTATGTCAATGGTAATAATATGGCTCTGGGCCACATTAAATATTGTGTAGCTATGTAGGTAGGTGTATGTATGTAGCCCAGGCTACCTACCGGCTACCTACACCTGACTTCCTACAAATAAGTACTATGTACTTACCTCTCGCCCTACATTAAGACTACAAATATTTTAAGGTAAGTAATGAATGTACTACTGAGTATGTATTTTACTTTTTATTGTGTTTTTAATGCCTAGTTCTATTACTAACTTAATAGTATAAGTTAGTGTAAACTTGTGGAATCTATTGTATCTTTGGGGAAGTCTATGGGGTTGGATGTGAGTGGCCAGGATGTGGAAGAGTTGGTGGACGACCACAGGGAAGAGCTAACAACTGAAGAGCTGCAACACACTAGTTCTTCTCTATAAAATGTTTTTTTTTTTTTTTTTTTTTTTAGTATTTTTGGGTGTCTGGAACGGATTAATTGGATTTACATTATTTCTTATGGGAAATATTACTTCGGTTTTCGTCCATTTCGGATTTTGGCCGACCTTCTGGAACGGATTAAGGACGAAAACTGGGGTATTACTGTACTACACTTGCTTTCTATTTTTAATTTTTATTCACACAAAAAATAGATTTACTGTTATGAAGACTACTGCATTATTGTAATAATTGTATAATGTCAGCACATTCATTACCGCTCATTAAACTGACCAGTTGGAAGCATATCGGATGAGTGACAATTTGTGGCCTCTGGAATATCAGCAAAAATCGAACATTTCCACTACCTTGAGCTTCCAGTCCTGAAAACAATCAAAATCATCTCTATTTCTGTAATATATTTTCCATTCTATCAAATGATACTAAGAAATTGAAAATACAACCATAAAAATTATCCGAAAATACACCACTAAGTCGGTATTTTAAACCAAACAATACCTGGAGTTTACCTGGAGAGGGTTTTGGGGGTCAACGCCCCCGCGGCTCGGTCTGAGACAAGGCCTTGTGGTGGACCAGGGTATGATCAACCAGGCTGTTACTGCTGGCAGCACACAAACTGACGTATGAACCACAGCCCGGTTGGTCAGGTACTGACTTTAGGTGCCTGTCCAGTGCCTTCTTGAAGACAGCCAGGGGTCTATTGGTAATCCCCCTTATGTATGCTGGGAGGCAGTTTAACAGTCTTGGGCCCCGGACACTTATTGTTTTGTCTCTCAGTGTACTCGTGGCGCCCTTGCTTTTCATTGGGGGAATGTTGCATCTCCTGCCCAGTCTTTTGCTCTCATAGGGAGTGATTTTCGTGTGCAAATTTAGTACTAATCCCTCTAGGATTTTATAAGTGTATATTATCATGCATCTCTCTCGCCTGCACTCCAGGAAATACAGATCAAGGACCTTCAACCATTCCCAGTAATTTAGGTGTCTTATCGTACTTATATGTGCCATGAAAGTTTTTTGTACACTCTCCAGGTCAGCAATTTTCCCTGCCTTGAAGGGGGCAGTTAGTGTACAGCAGTATTCCAGCCTAGAGAGAACAAGCGATTTGAAGAGAATCATCATGGGCTTAGCATCCCTAGTTTTGAAAGTTTTCATTATCCATCCTATCATTTTCCTAGCAGATGCGGTAGATACATTGTTGTGGTCTTTGAAGGTGAGATCCTCTGACATTATCACTCCCAGGTCCTTCACATTATTTTTTCGTTCTATTGTATGGTTAGAATTTGTCGTATACCCTGATACAGTTTTAATTTCCTCAAGTTTTCCATATCTTAGTTGAAATTTCTCTTCATTGAACTTCATATTGTTTTGAGTGGCCCGCTTGGAGTCTTGCAGTGTCTTCGATGGAGGTAACTGTCATGGCAATCCGGGTGTCATCCGCAAAGGAAGACATGGAGCTATGGCTTACATCTCTGTCTATGTCAGATATGAGGAATAGAATGGGAGCGAGTACTGTGCCTTGTGGAACAGAGCTTTTCACCATAGCTGCCTGGGACTTTACTCTGTTTACTATTACTCTTTGTGTTCTATTTGTCAGGAAGTTATAGATCCATCTACCAACTTTTCCTGTTATTCCTTTATCACGCATTTTGTGCGCTATTACACCATGGTCACACTTGTCGAAAGCTTTTGTAAAGTCTGTGTATACTACATCTGTATTTCGTTTATGCTGTACAGCATCCAGGACCTTGTCATAGTGATCCAGTAGCTGGGACAGGCAGGAGCGACCTGCTCTAAACCCATGTTGCCCTGGGTTGTGTAACTGATGGATATCTAGGTGGTTGGCAATCTTGCTTCTTAGAACCCTTTCAAAGATTTTTATGATATGGGATGTTAGTGCTATCAGTCTGTAGTTCTTTGCAATTGCTTTTCTGCCACCTTTGTAGAGTGGGGCTATGTCTGTTGTTTATAGTGAGTGTGGGATGACCCGTGTCCATGCTCCCTCACCATAGAATGCTGAAGGCACGCGACAGGGGCTTCTTGCAGTTGTTGATGAACATGGAGTTCCATGGGTCTGGACCTGGAGCAGAGTGCATGGGCATGTCATTTATTGCCTTTTCAAAGTCTTGTGGTGTTAAGATAATATCCGAGATTTTTGAGATGACCAAATTTTGGGTGTCTCTCATAAAGAATTCATTTGGATTGTCGACCCTTAGTCTGGGCAGCGGCTCGCTGAACACTGAGTTGTATTGGGACTTTAGTATCTCACTCATTTCTTGCTGTCATCTGTGTATGTCCCATCTCACCTAAGCAGGGGCCCAATGTTGGATGTTGTTTTTTCCTTAGATTTGGCATAAGAGAAGAAGTATTTTGTTTATTTTTTCAATTTCCTTTATGGCTTTTAGTTCTTCCTGCGATTCTTGTCTCCTGTAAGATTCCTTCAGTTTAAGTTCGATATTTGCGATTTCATTAATCAGTGCCTCCCTTCGTATTTCAGATATATTGGCCCCTCTCAGCAGCTCTGTGACTCTTCGCCTTCGTCTGTACAGGGAGCGTCTTTCTCTTTCTTTTTCTTAATGGAATGTGCCTTGAGCAGATCTCAAGAACCACAGAGTTTATTTTTTCTAGGCAAAGGTTCGGATCTGTGTTGTTTAGGATATCTTCCCAGCTTGTTCCATTTAAGACATGACTGACTTGTTCCCATTGTATGTTTTTGTTATTGAAATTGAATTCTGTGAAGACACCCTCATGACTGATCACATTGGTCATGAGCCCTGTGCATACATGTCTGTACCTCTATTATGTTGTGATCTGACTGTATTGTCTTTGATTCGGTTATATTACGTATCAGATCATTGTTGTTAGTGAAGATGAGGTCCAGTGTATTTTCTAGTCTTGTAGGCTCTAATATTTGCTGGTTTAAGGTGAATTTGGTGCAGAGATTTAATAGCTCCTGTGTGTGTGTGTCCATGCATGTCGTAAGAGGTGACTAAAATGCCGGGAGCAAGGGGCTAGTAACCCCTTCTCCTGTATATATTACTAAATGTAAAAGGAGAAACTTTCGTTTTTCCTTTTAGGCCACCCCGCTTCGGTGGGAAACGGCCGACGTGTTGAAAGAAAGAAAGAAGTGTGTGTGTGTGTGTGTGAATTTTCATCTGAGCTGCCTCCTGGGATGATCTCTGCTAAAATATTATTTGCTACACTCCTCCATTTTAGGTATCTCAAGTTGAAATCTCCTAGTAGCAAGATGTTTGGGGCAGGAGTTGGGAGATTTTCCAGACAGTGGTCAATTTTCACAAGCTGCTACTGGAAATACTGGGAAGTTGCATCTGGAGGCTTGTACACAACCACAATGACAAGGTTTTGGTTTTCAGTCTTTACCGCCAAAACTTCAACTACATTATTTGAGGTGTTTAGTAGTTCTGAGCACAGTTTTTTCCCATCATGCAGTGCTTGGGGCAGGATTTTTTTTATATGGTGCACACTCACTGCATAGACCTATTCTCTCATATCTAGGCCCAAATTTACCACTCACTGCTTATATAAATAAATGCAATTCATACTTACAGTATTAATGTTCAACCTAGATGTTCAAAACATTGCCCAAATTCAGCATCAGCATTACAATTCCTAGAAAACTGTAACAGAACAAATAGGCACCATACCAGAAACAAATACCTCCTTGATATCCCTCATGATCGACTGAACATGTACAGAAATTTGATGCACTGTGTGATGGACACGTCACATCATTTATCCTATCTCTTTGTAATCACCCATTACTGTTTTGATATCTCCATAAGAGCACTGATGCTACAATATACTATACTGAGCTTTATTACCTGGAATAGTCATTACATCTAGAATCTAAATTACTGTATTGAAAGTCATCTAATGTAAAAAAGATTGTACTATCTGAGAGCTTATTTGAGTGAAAGTTAACCCAACTAATTTTCATATTGGCATATACCATTCTATACTTGTATCTACTTAAATATACATTTGTTGTCATATTCATTGCCTAAATTTTCTGGTTATCCCTTATCAGCATTCTCTCTTAATTTCCTACTTTTACACCCCCCTCCCAAATTTGTCCACCAGCCATTACAATTTTTTTTCACAGTCTCCAAAATGAACTGTCATCACCAAAGAGCCACTTTGACGACCACTTTGTATCAAATCCAACACCTTTTAATACCACAACTCTCCCCAACACCATAGCATATACTTTTTTATAACCTCATCAATAAATATGTTAAACAACTATGGTGACATCACACATCCCTGTTTAAGTCCTATTTTCATTTGGAAAGAGTCCCCATTTTCCTCCTACATACCCTAACCTAAGCCTCACTATCTTTATATAAACTCTTTACTGTTTTCAATAACCTACCACCTATTCATGTATTTACATTATTATTATATTCATGAGGGAGTGCTAAACATGTATGGATCATACAGCAACAGGGAAACCAGGATACCTATTGGATGTTACCAGAGGTCAAAGACCAGGCCTCTTGTAGATCAAGGTCTGATCTACCAGGCTGTTACTGCTGGCAGCCTGCAGTCCAACATATGAGTCACAGTCCGGCTGGTCAGGAAATGGTTTGAGGAACTTCTCCAGTTCCCTCTTGAAGACAGCCAGATGGTTTAATGGGAGGCATTTATGTTCAACCCAAGGAAGAGGAGCAGAGGTCCAATCATTAGATCAAGAGCCTCTTACTGGTATCAAGAAATCTCCAGTAATGGGAATTACAACATCTGCCACATGACTCTCCCATCCACCCTATCATTTTTTTCTAAATCCATAACTGCAACAAACAGCACTTTTACCTTTAAGCACTGCTGATGTAAAAGTTTCAATGTAAATATTTTGTCTAAGCATCCCTTGCCCTTTCTAAATCCTCCTGTTCTTTTACAATCCTTCTCTTTGGCTTACCTCTAACTGTTTCAATAATAATTCTAACACGGAGGGCCCGGGTTCAATTCCCGGCGGGTGGAAACATTTTGACGTGTTTCCTTACACCTGTTGTCATGTTCACCTAGCAGCAAATAGGTACCTGGGTTGTTAGTCGACTGGTGTGGGTCGCATCCTGGGGGACAAGATTAAGGACCCCAATGGAAATAAGACAGACAGTCCTCGATGACGCACTGACTTTCTTGGGTTATCCTGGGTGGCTAACCCTCCGGGGTTAAAAATCCAAAGAAATCTTATCTTATCTTAACCAGTATGCTCAACAGGCTTTTTTTTTATTTTTTTTTAACACATCGGCCATTTCTCACCAAGGCAGGGTGACCCAAAAAGAAAGAAAAGCCCAAAAAGAAAGAAAAAAACTTTCATCATCATTCAACATTTTCACCATCACTTATACATAATCACTGTCTTTGCAGAGGCACTCAGATACGACAGTTTAGATGTCCTATCAAACTGCCAATATCCCAAATCCCTCCTTTAAAGTGCAGGCATTGTACTTCCCATTTCCAGGACTTAGGTCCGGCTAACTGGTTTCCCTGAATCCCTTCACAAAATATTACCCTGCTCACATTCCAACAGCTCGTCAGGTCCCCAAAACCGTTCATCTCCATTCACTCCTATCTAACATGCTCACACACGCTTGCTGGAAGTCCAAGTAGCTCACCCACAAAATCTCCTTTACCCCTTCCCTCCAACCTTATTGAGGACGACCCCTACCCCGCCTTCCTTTCCCTACAGATTTATACACTCTCCAAGTCATTCTACTTTGTTCCATTCTCTCTAAATGACCAAACCACCTCAATAACCCCTCTTCAGCACCTATGACTAATACTTTTAGTAACTCCACACCTCCTAATTTCCATACTACGAATTCTCTGCATAATATTTACACCACACATTGCCCTTAGACACATCATCATCACCTCCAGCCTCCTCCTCGCTGCAGCATTTATAACCCATGCTTCACAACCATATAAGTGTGTTGGCACCACTATACTCTTATTCCCTTCTTTACCTCCATGGATAAAGTTTTTTGTCACCACAGAAACCTAAATGCACCACTCACCTTTTTTTCTTCATCAATTCTATTGTTAACCTCATCCTTCATAAACCCATCTGCTGACAAGTCAACTCCCAAATAGCTGAACACATTCACTTCTTCCATACTCCCTCCCTCCAATGTGATATCAAATTTGTCTTTATCTAAATCGTTTGATACCCTCTTCACCTTACTCTTATCTATGGTCACTTTCAACTTTCTAACTTTACACACCCTCCCAAACTCATCCACTAACCTTTGCAACTTTTCTTTAGAATCTCCCAAAAGCACAGTATCATCAGCAAAAAGTAAGTGTGTCAACTCACATTTTGTATTTGATTCCCCATAATTTAATCCCACCCTTCTCCCCAACACCCTGGCATTTACTTTTACAACCCCATCTATAAATATGTTAAACAGCCATGGTGACATTACACATTCCTGTCTAAAAGCCTCACTATCCTCATAAAAACTCTTTACAGCATTTAGTAACTTACTACCTATTCCATACACTTGCAACATCTGCCACATTGCTCCCCCCTATCAATTCTTATCATATGCCTTTCCTAAATCCATAAATGCAATACTGTTCACACATATGCTTCAATGTAAACTCTTGACCAACACATCCCCTACTCATTCTAAAGCCTTTTTGTTCATCTGCAATCCTGCTCTCTGTCTTACCTCTAATTCTTTTAATAATAACCCTACCATACACTTTACCTGGTATACTCAATAAACTTATTCCCCTATAATTTTTACAAATCTCTTTTGTTCCCTTTCCCTTTATATAAAGGAACTATACACACACTGTCAATCCCTAGGTACCTTCCTCTCTTCCATACACTTTTTTTTTTATTAATACATCGGCTAACACTGAGCTTGACTCTATCATCATTACTGATTTTATGTCATCATTGAAGGCTCTTGACTCATATAATGACTCTAACAGCATGCTCATTGGAGAAGCCAGGTATAGATACTCAAAAATCCGGGACAAAGGAATTAAAGTACATTTGCTATGGATTCCGTCACACATTGGATTACTCCTTCATGATAAAGTTGATATGTTAGCCAAGAAGAGCACCCATAAGGAGAATGTAGAATATAACTTTGGTATATCTGTGTCTAGCATTAGGAATAATATTAGGAGAGAAATAAATAATGAAAATGATAGCTATAGGAATGCAGTTAGAAGCCTGAGTAGATCTATAACCCACTATGATAACATGAATGTAGATAAGTATGTTTATGGAGCAACTTGCAATGTGAACAGACTGACTGATGTTGTAGTGGCCAGGCTTCGGCTTGGCTACAAGTACTTCTGGCAGTTTGGGATACACAGATGATGATCAAACTAAATGCAAATTATGTGAACAGGCATATGGTCACTGTCTTGAACACTATGTGCTGAATTGTCCACTTATTGAGGAATATCGAGATAGACAGTATAATAACCTATGTGACATGTCAAGATATCTTATTAGTGAAGGTAGGATACCACTTATTCTAAGCAAATTTCCTAAATTTGCTTGTAACAGATAAGTGAACTGTAGATATAAATCCAAATTAATTTCCATGAACGTGCCTATCTGTGCTCATGATAATGCGAACACAGATGGGCATGTTTGTGGAGCAACTTGCAATGTGAACAGACTGACTGATGTTGTAGTGGCCAGGCTTAGGCTTGGCTACAGGTACTTCTGACAGTTTGGGAGACACAGATGATGATCAAACTAAATGCAAATTATGTGAACAGGCATATGGTCACTGTCTTGAACACTATGTGCTTAATTGTGCACTTATTGAGGAATATAGAGATAGACAATATAATAACCTATGTGACATGTCAAGATATCTTATTCATGAAATAATATACCATTTGTACTAAGCAAATTTCCTAAATTTGCTTGTAACAGATAATTGAAATGTAGATATAAACCCAAATGTACAATTGTTAACCCCTTTGGGGCCTAGTGCCTAGGCCTTTTGTGTATCCATATGCTCTTGCGCTACCGTCCACAGGATGGATATGGGGTGCACAATAAACTAGCCACTTCGGTGGCAAAATCTAAAAAAATCTAATCTTTCCCACCAAGGCAGGGTGGCCCGAAAAAGAAAAACTTTCATCACTATTCACTCCATCACTGTCTTGCAGAGGCATGCTTACACTACAGTTATAAAACTGCAACATTAACACCCCTCCTTCAGAGTACCAGCACTGTACTTCCCATCTCCATGAATCAAGTCTGGCCTGCTGGTTTCCCTGAATCCCATCACAAATGTTACCTTGCTTACACTCCAACAGCATGTCAAGTCCTAAAAACCATTTGTCTCCATTTGCTTCTATCTAACACGCTCACACACTCTTGCTGGAAGTCCAAGCCCCTCACACACAAAACCTCCTTTACCCCCCTCCCTCCAACCTTTTCTAGGCCAACCCGTACCCTGCCTTCCCTCCACTACAGATTTATACACTCTTGAAGTCATTCTATTTTGTTCCATCCTCTCTACATGTCCAAACCCATCCTCTCTACATGTCCAAACCCATCCTCTCTACATGTCCAAACCGTCTCAATAACCCCTCCTTGCACCTCCTCCTAATCTCCAAACTACGGATTCTCTGCATTATATTCACACCACACATTGCCCTCAGACATGACATCTCCACTGCCTCCAGCCTTCTCCTTGTTGCAACATTCACCACCCATGCCTCACCCATACAAGAGTGTTGGTATAACTATACTCTCATACATTCCCCTCTTTGCTTTCATGGATAAAGTTCTTTGTCTCCACAGACTCCTCAGTGCACCACTCACCTTTTTCCCCCTCATCAATTCTATGATTCACTTCATCTTTCATAGACCCATCTGATGACACATCCACTCCCAAATATCTGAATATATTTACCTCATTCATACTCTCTCCCTCCAATCTGATATCCAATCTTCTGTTACCTAATTTTTTTTATTATCCTCATCACCTTACTCTTTCCTATATTCACTTTTAATTTCCTTCTTTTACTTACCCTACCAAACTCATCAACTAACCTACAGACGTTGGTTCATACACTTATTAAACAAAAATACCAACCACTCCAACACTTTATCCCCTCCTGCTTTTAACATTTCTCTCATGATCCCATCAGTTCCAGCTGCTTTATCCCCTTTCATTCTGCATAATTCCTCACACACCTCCCACACACTCACATCCTGCTCTTCTTCACTCCTAAAAGATGCTATACCTCCCTGGGCAGTGCATGAAATTACTGCCTTATACAGGCTTATCCCTCTATAATTCTTACATTCTCTTATGTCCCCTTTTCCTCACCCTCATACAAGGGTTCTAAGCATGCTCTCTACCAATCCTCAGGTACCTTCCCTTCTTTCATACATATATTGAACAAATACACCAACCACTCCAACACGATGTTCCCACCTATTTTTAACATCGATCTTAATCCCCTTCTATCCCAGCTGTTCTATCCCCCTCTCATTCTACCCACTGCTTCATGCACTTTCCCCACATCCACCTCAGCCTCCTCACTTATATATATGATGTTATCCCTGCCCAGTGCATGAAATTACCATCTCCCTTTCATAACCAACATTCAACAACTTATCAAAATATATTTTCCTCCCAGACTAATATCTCCCCTCCTTTGTTTTGAACTGCCAAATCCATTTGATCTCCAGGTTTCCTCATTTTATTAATCTCTCTCTAAAACTGTTTCTTATTCTCAATTAAAATTGGCTAATAATGATGCACCCGTTCTCTCACTGGCTCTCCTTCTGCACTCCCTCACCACTTTTTTAACCTCTCTTTGTTTTCCACATACAGTACAGTGGACCCCGAGTTTCAGTCATAATTCACTCCAGAAGGCTGCTCAAGTGCCATTACCGAACAAATTTACTCTCTTAAGGAATAATGTCAAGTAGGTTAGTCCATTTCAGATCCCCAAAAATACACTTACAAAAGCACTTACAATATTACACTTACATAATTGTTCGATTTCCGAGGTGACCGAAACTCGGGGGTCCACTGTACTCTGCCTTCTGTATGTCAGAAAGTCTCTCATATGCTAACTTGTGAAAGTCTCTCATATGCTAACTTGTGAAAGTCTCTCATATGCTAACTTGTGAAAGTCTCTCATATGCTAACTTGTGAAAGTCTCTCATATGCTAACTTGTTCTTCCTTACCACCCTCTATTTCATCATTCCAGTATACACACACTTCCTATTAACCATAACATGCTCAGGGTAAAGGATTGTACCAAATAAAATACTAAACTCTGTCCCAGTTGCAAATGTTCTATTCATTCTATAACTTCCCATGGCTTGCTTCCCATTCCTCCACCTGCTCTGCCTCTGATTCTTACCTTGAATTGTGCACGGGCATCAGCCACAGCCTTCTCTATGAACTCATCAGAAATCCTGCGTGAAGGGTGTTCATTGAAGACAGAATTCATGAGGGCAATCTTGGCAGCACTTCGGCGTGCCTCAGCTTTCGTTGGGCAGTTCTGCAATGGTTACATATTTAACAGTCAAATATATTCTACCTGGATAAAAAGCAAAACTTAAAATACTGTAATACTGAAAGCAATACTATGCTGTTCTATATCTGTCACAAGACCTGAACAATTTCATGCAATATATTAAATGCAGTAAGAGTGTGTCTTGATGCTAAAAAGTTTTTTATTCAGGAACTGGAGTTACCATCTCTGTCCATGAATCAAACCTGATTATGTAGTTGTACATGAACGGTATACAATACTGACAAGTGCTTTTCACACCAACTCCAAGGCTGAAGGACTGAGTACCACATCTTTTGTATATATGTAGTTCTACTGTTTCCAATTACAGTGGTACCCCGGTTTACGATATTTTTTCATTCCAGAATGCTGTTCAAGTGCCATTACCAAACGAATTTATCTCCTTAAGAAAAGTTGTAAAATAGACTAGTCCTTTTAGACCCCCAAAATTACACTTACAAAAGCATTTAAAAAAATAAACTTACATAAAAGGGTGAGTTTGGGGACCATCGTAAACCGGGGTACCACTGTATATGTCCTAGAATTTGTATTGATAAAGTCACTGGTTGGCGAAACGTCTACAATAGATACCCAGATGTTGCACATGTGTCTAAAATTTTCAAACCTGATTACCTCCCATTTTCCAGATAGTATGTTCCTTGAGGGTTTATCCCTTCCCTATGAATGTAATAATCCTGTACAAAAATCTATTCTATTAGATTTTTACCTGTCGAAATGATAAACTCTGTAACTTGCCATTTACACACCTTGAGCTTACATCTGCTTTGTCAAGATGTCAATCTATAGCAGTCGATTGATGATGGGGCATTGGGGCATTATCAATCCACTGCTATTTCTAGCTGTACAGTATTTCCTAATGTCTGGTGAACACCTCACTACAATACTGTTTCCAAAACAATTATAAATTTTATTTACACTGTCACCCTTCATACGAGAATCCTTGTTGTCAGTGAGGGGCTTGTGATTCAAGTAATTTAACCTGACTTCCCCTTCCTTGGATCAAACCCAATTGCCCTTTATTACCCAGGTGCTGTATGAGTTTAGCACTCCCTTCCCCCCATGCATGCAATAATACATTGTGCAGATCATTCCTTATTCCCACTGTCTTTACATGGTTTCCATTTTATGGCTTCCCACACCTATTGTTTTCCTTCCTTCAATTCCTAAATACGTATATAGACATAATACATTAAATTAAAAAAAATTTCTAGGAGTTGTTAGCAGACTCTAATTTGCCTTCATTGAGCTTTCGTAGCTACTTCTATAAGAAGGTATAAACCTATACGTATATTGTTTTAGACAATATGAAGGTTTATATCCAGCAAGGGCTTGCTCTGTATTACTTTTCATTATATCAACCTGTCTTGCTGTTTTACTTCAATTGCCATACTCTTTGTAGATTAGATGTCATTCACCATCAGGGATTGCATTTATCCTGGGACCTTGCAGTTTGCTCAAAGTCTAAAGCCTATATGCAGAATCCTTCACGCTGAGACCACCAACATACGCATTCTGTATTTTCTTGTTTATTACTATGGCTTTCACTTTCCTACAGTCTACAAAATTTGTACTGATGTAAATAAAGCAAACAGATTTAAATATCACCATGCTTCATTATGTCCCTTCCATCCATCATGCCAAGCATGCATGATGGATGAAAAAAAATTAATTCAGGAGTAATAAGTCCTAAGAAAAACAACTTAACCCAAGACATGTACAGTACAACAAATCATAAGCAAGGACACTACTGGCACCAATACACTGACATGGTTCAACCTGATGTCCCTTCAGGGCAGGTACAGGAGAGCTCCACTTATACAGCAGGTTAGGTTCCAGGCTACTGCTGCAAAGCGAAAATCGCTGTAAAGCGAAATAGCCTTTTTTCACTTTTAAATGCATGTTTAAAATATCATATATTAATTGAGCAATAGAGCTAGACCTTAAAAATGCATATATGTACAGTATATATATTACTTACCTTAAAATATTTTCGTCCTTAGCTTATAGTGAGTGGTGAATATGTTTATTGTAGGAAGTCTGAATAAATGAAAAATGGGTATAACTGACGACCACTGCATTAGTGAAACGCCATAAAGCAGGGCCTGCTTGTACCATGCTGCTGGTGAAAAAGCTCCTGAGCCAAGGAATTGGAACTACCCTCTTCTTTCTTGGATCAAACCTAATTACCTTCCATACATTTTTCTAAAACCATCTTAAACTCCAATTCCAATTCTGTTCCTATTTTTCCAAGCACATCTAGTTTTCAAATGGTTTATTAACATTTAAAGCTATTTAGTTTAAAGAATGCAAGTAGTATCTTGCTGATATGCTTGTACCTTTTACACTGGGCTTGGGATGTTTTTATAAATTGCTGCAGACCCTTTTAGACTGAGCCTCATGCTGGTGGGGAGAAATCATTTGCAGAATGAGCCTTTTCTTTTGTAGCTCCTGTAATGTATAACAGGTTACCAGTGTTAAAAGTCATGAATCTGTTCATGCTTTGAAGTCTCAGTTGAAAGTACATCTCTTTTTTAGAGCTTAGGATCCTGATGATCATACAATATTATCACTTCTTAAATACTATAAACTTCAGTACATTCCTTTTTATCATAGTTGTTGTAATTAAGATTTTATTGTGTGAGCGCTTTTGAATTTCTCAAAGGAACAGGCCCAAGAATTATATACTAGTCCCAAATTAATTTTAACTTTAACAAATTAAAGATATAATAATTCACATATCAAGATAATTACTCAAACTAATACCTACTGAATACACAGAAAAGCCATGTACAATAATTCCTCGAGACTCTCTCTCACTGCCTAACAATTGTCACTCGTGAATACATCAGCATGTACATAAAACACTATTATCTAATTCAGGCAGCCAATAACGAATCCGACCAATTGGGAAAGCCCCAACAGCAGAAGTCTACCTCATTTAAAGGCCCAGCTCATTTAAGGGGGCTGACAATCTCTTGACAACTATACGTGGTAGGGAAAAAACCGGAAAGTTTTGGAATTAGCGTCAAAAAAATCTATACAGCACACTAAAAATGATCTCTGATGAAAATTCTTTGTGGATCAGTAAATGATCTGATGTAACTCATGGACAACTTAACTATGCATTGACAATGGGTTTAGCACTTTCTTGTGAATATAATAATAATAAATTGGGCAACATACCTGGAAGGAGCCGAAGCAGGAACCTCCTGGAAGAGTGACGTAACAGACGTAAGGAGGGGAGGAGGAAGGGACTGACTCGTAGATGACGAGAGCACCATTCTTGAGTTCTGCTCCCCTCTGGGCCTTCATCTGCCAGAATTCCTGCAGTGCTTCCACCACATTCACTGCAATAATGGTAACCACTGAGAAACTGCACTATCGAGCCACTGTCACATGTGCCAGTGGTATTCACCCTCCCTCAGAAAAAATCACAAGGGAACTTACACACAAGCTTACACACAAACACACACACAGGAGCCAGGAGCTATGAATCGACCCCTGCAACCACAAATAGGTGAGTACACACACACACACACACACACACACACACACACATACACAAAAGTCTGTGAAGTGCCAAGCAAACGATTCAAAGGTCTGTGGAAACTGGAACAACACCAGAAAGATAAGGTGTCAATATGGATTCTGTGAATGAGAGCAGAAGCGATGTCCAAATCACTAGCTAATATCTACAAGTTGTCAACAAACACAGGGCAGCTGCCAGAGATCTAGAGGGCAGCTGCCAGAGATCTAGAGGGCAGCTGCCAGAGATCTAGAGGGCAGCTGCCAGAGATCTAGAGGGCAGCTGCCAGAGATCTAGAGGGCAGCTGCCAGAGATCTAGAAGACAATGAATGTAGTACCAGTACCTACATTCCAGAAAGGAGACAGGCTTCCTAGGAAGAACTAAACTATAGGCCAGTTTTGCTGACATACATAACTTGCAATGCAATGAAGAAGATGGTCAGTAGAGTAATAGAGCACTTGGAGAGAAGTGGTTTTACATCATGTGTTCAGAGATGGTAAATCTTTTCTTACAAACCTGTTGGAATTCTGTGACAAAGTAAAGGAAATAAGACAGGAGAGAAAGAGAGGGCTGAGTGGATTTCACTTTCTTAAGACTGCAAGAAGGCATTTGATACAGAACCTCACACGAGACTGGGTTTAAAACTTGAGCTGCAGGCAGGAATATCAGGGAACGTACTCTGGTGGATCAAAGAGTACCTCAGAGGAGGGAGGCAAAGAATGATTGTATGGGAAGAGACATCAGAATGGGAAAGTGTAAGAAGTGGGTGCCATATTAATGGAATATTAAGTTCACCTAGTGTCACATCTTAGGAATGTAAAGACTGAGTTTGAGTGGCCCATAAGTCAACGATGTCTGACCTGTGGTAGTTCATAACTTCATACCCTGTCACCGCCTGGGGGCATGAGACAGTTATAATGTAAGCATCAGTGAAGTAGGATGCGCTTTGCAGACTTCACATCATTTCTTCTCAATAAACCTGGCCAGAGCAGTTGCGTATTTTTCAAATGCTCCAATTACATTCAGGTACTCACCAATAACATGGGGTGCTGCAAACATTAGTATTAGGACCAGCACTGTTTCTGGCTTATGTGAATGATATTCCAGATGAGAATGAGTTAGATGTGGCCCTATTTGCTAATGATGCAAATAAAAACAGACGAGGACTAGGAAAAGGATGTAAATGGATCTGAACAAACTTCAAGATTGGTCAGGTAAGTGGTTACTTGAATTCACCCAGCAAATGGGGTTGAAGACCGTAGACTGAACATGTTGTATAGTCTCTGGGGACAGAGATTTCAGACTTCATTCAAAGAGAAAGACAAGGGTGAGCATAGTGCCTAGCATTTTGCCAAAGGATCACATCTCGCAAATTACTTGTGTAACCAATGCTTGCCTGGCATATCTAAGAGCAGCTTTCAGGAATCTCGAAAAAGAGTCTTTCTGGGCACTTTATACAATATATGTATGTTAGGCCCATCTTGGCATATGCTGCACCAGTATGGAACCCACTCCTGAGGAAGTATGTTAAGAAACTGGAGAAAGTGCAGAAGCATGCAGCTACCTGGAGGGTATTCCGGGTATCAACGCCACCATGGCCCAGTCCACAACCAGACCTCCCAGTGGAATCAGGGTCTGATCAACCAGGCTGTTATTGCTGGCCGCACGTAGTCCAACGTATGAACCACAGCCTAGCTGATCCGGCACTGACTAAGTATCTGTCCAGCTCCCTCTTGAAGGCAGCCAAGGGTCTATTGGTAATTCCCCTTATGCATGGTGGGGAGGCTGTTGAACAATCTTTGGCCCTGGACACTTTATTGTGTTTTCTCTTAGTGTACCAATGGCGCCCCTACTTTTCATTGGGGGTATTTTGCACCGCCTGCCAAGTCTTTACTTTCGTAGGGAGTGATTTCTGTGTGCAGATTCAGGACCATTCCTTATAGGATTTTCCAAGTGTAGATTATGATACATCTCTCTCGTCTGCGTTCCAGCAAGTACAAGTCATAAGATTTCTTCATATTTTTAACCCCGGAAGGTTAGCCACCCAGGATAACCCAAGAAAGTCAGTGCGTCATCGAGGACTGTCTGTCTTATTTCCATTGGGATCCTTAATCTTGTCCCCCAGGATGCGACCCACACCAGTCGACTAACAACCCAGGTACCTATTTGCTGTTAGGTGAACATGACAACAGGTGTAAAGAAACACATCAAAATGTTTCCACCCGCCGGGAATCAAACCCGGGCCCTCCGTGTGTGAAGCGAGAGCTCTAGCCAAGCTTCCAAGTATTCCCAGTAGTTAATGTGTTTGATGGAACTTATATGTGCAGTAAAGGCTCTCTGTACATTCTCTAGATCTGCAATTTCACCTGCCTTGAACGGAGATGTTAATGTACAGCAGTATTCCAGCCTAGAGAAAACAAGTGATTTAAAAAAGATCATCATTGGCTTGGCATCTCTTGTTTTGGACGTTCTCGTTATCCATCCTATCATTTTCTTCGCAGTTGTGATCGTAGCACTGTTGTGATCCTTGAAAGTGAGATCCTCAGACATTACCACTCCCAGGTCCCTCACATTATTTTTTTGCTCTATTGTATGATTAGTTTGTAGTAAAGCAAAGCTTGTTCCTGAGTTAAGGGGCATGAGCTATGAGTAGAGTCTAATGGAACTGAATCTAACGACATTGGAGGATAGAAGAACTAAGGGAGATATATGTAAAATACTAATGGGAATTGACAGGGCTGACAAGGACAGGCTGTCTGAGAGGCAAGATACTGAAACTAGGACACGGATGAGCCACAGGGATGTAAGGAAACATTTCTTCAGTCTCAGGATGGTTGGAAAGTGGAATAATCTTGGTGAAGAAGTGGTGGAGGTAGGCTCCATACATAGTTTTAACAGCAGATATAATGAGGCCCACAAGGCTATGAGAGATTCTGGCAAGCATCAAGTTGAGAGGCTGGGTGAGGAGTATGACTTGATCCTTCCATCTATGTACATATACGTGAGCACACACAGCAGTACTGTGTAGCTCAATGGTGAGAACATTTGACTATCACAAGGTCCTGAGTTAGATTTCCTGGTACAGAAAAACATATGGTCAAGTATGTATTATAACCCGACTGCCCCTAAGAGTGTTGTCGGTCGCATCCTGGGGAAAAATGCATAAAAACAAGTTCAGTCTTGCTGTAATCTCATGTCATGTGTAAGACAAACACTGGTCCTGTATGTAAGAAACTTCAGTACCTGCTGGAAGTGTCCAACTGTTGGGTAAAAAGTATCAGTATACCTAATGTTAAGAAAAAACAAAAAATATTCACATGTAAGAGATGAGACCAGGAATATGATTGGGATGGGTAGATGGTAGCGATGCAGTTTGTCACATATAATACAAGGTTAAAATGTCCTTCCAAATATATCTCCTTATGAGGCCTATACAATTAACCCTCACACTTCAAGACGGGTGCGTTGATGCTGAAGGGCTCCTGGTCCAAGGAATTGGAGCTACCCTTCCTGGAGTTAAACTTGATTATCTCAATTTCCAAGATGTTGTATATCCCCTATGGGCTTAAAGCTTTCCCTTGAATATTACATTAACACACTCAGTCAGATGACAGACATGTAGTTAAGTAGTATTACTAAAAACTGATAACCTAAAGGGTTGTGTTGTGTCAGTTATTGCAACTACAGAAGGGAAGTTCCAGTGCAATATTTTCAATAAAAATTCCCCTTTCCACGTTTGTATTAATTTATATCTCCTATGTTGATTTAGCGCTAAATAATAATAATTTTCAATAAGTTCTATAATATTTCTCATCTCTGAATTTGCCTGTTAATGTTTTCTTTCGAGTTCATCTGCTCTTTACAGTAGTATTTTTTTTTTAGTTTACCTTAATTCCTTCTACAGTTTGGTGACAAAAATTGTTGTGCGTAGACAAAATATCGACATACACTGTAACCCGCCCCCCCACTACGCTTCAACGGAAGGGGTGCCATGGCGCTGATAAAGGGGTAGCTACCCTCTCCTTCCTAGGGTCAAATCTGATGATTACCTCACATGACCCTTACAGGTTTAGTGCTTCCTCATAAGTATTAGGTGATACCTTCACCCTTCGTACTCTTGTCATTCTGTCCTAACCCACCCACTTCGTTCTTATCTCCTTACCCTTCCTCTTCCCTTCTTAACGTTTCCTTCCTACCCTTTCCATTCCCTTCCTACCCTTTCCCTCCCCTCCTCTCCCTCCACTTACCTCTCCCTCCACCTACTTCTCCCTCATCCTACTCCCCCTCCCCATTTAATGGGATGAGCGAGCTAGGATGATTGATGCGGGAGTAATGCAAGAATTGAGAGAGTAATTACAGCAAGAGTGCGCGAAATTGGGTAGTAATGGCGGCACTCTGCCAGCGAATAAAAGGCGATAATTGCGACAGTGATGAGGGTGGGCAGCGATAATCATAGAAATGACTGAAGCTGTGTGGCAGCCAGGCTCTCGCAGAGGTGAGCGCTGCTGCAACATTAATGTGTAGCTGTAATGAGTAAGCTAGACGCAGCAGGTGCTGTGTGCGGAGACTGGGAAAACGGGTGGTGCTGACTTGTGCGGGTTGAGGGGAAGGGTGGCTTGATGCTGATTTGTACCCACCTATTTGTAGCTAAAGTAGTTGATTTTCAGCTCCTGTGATCAACACTTCAAAGACTTTCTTGCCATTGTTTATAAGCGCTCCTCCTTCCTTCTTCAGACGTATTACCGTCTTTTACTGTCGTCATTCTTCTAATGTGACTGAAGCAGTTTTGATTCAGACTTGGTCTTCGCTGATGTGTGATTCTCAGTGCGCATGCGTACGCGTTCGTGCGTAAGTGGACGAGCTCGTCGATTTGTGCATAAAATGACTGCCGACAACTTGAGGGAAATTGACTGTTCTGACTACAGTGTCTTCAGGGGTAGGTGGGTGTGGGTGTGTGTTCAAAGGTCGAGTCTCAGCTCCTGGCACCGCCTCTCTTCTGGCTTGAGACCTATCATACCTAGTCTTAAAACTATGGATCGTGCCATTACCACTTAGCTGTGTATGTGTGGGTACTAATGTGTGGCGAAGGGGAGGGGTACTAATGTGTGGCGAGGGGCAGGGGAGGAATATGGGATACCTTTGATATACCTTTGAAGGGTTTCGAGTTTCTCTACTCTCTGAGCCCGGCCATGGGCCAGGCTCGTCTGGTGCTCGCCTGGTCAACCAGGTTGTTCCTGCTGTAGGCCTGCTGCCCCACATATCCATCACAGCCTGGTTGATCTGACACCTGGCGAAGATACTTGTCCAGTTTCCTCTTGAAGGCTTCTACACTTGTCCCAGCCGTGTTTCTGATATCTTCTGGTAAGATGTTGAATAGTCTGGGACCCCGGATGTTGATACAGTGTTCCCTTATTGTGCCCACCGCACCCCTGCTCCACATTGGGTTTATTTTATACTTCCTCCTATATCTCTCACTCCAGTAGGTTGTTATGGCAGTGTACAAATTTGGCACCAGGCCCTCGAGTACTTTCCAGGTATATATTATCATGTATCTCTCTCTCTCCTCCGCTCCAATGAGTACATGTTCAAGACTTGAAGGCGTTCCCAGTAATTTAGGTGCTTTACTGGCTTAATGTGAGCCGTAAACGATCTCTCTATTTGTTCCAGCTCTGATATTTCTCCTGCTTTGAACGGGGCTGTCAGCACTGAGCAATATTCTAAGTGAGGGAGCACTAGCGATTTGAAGAGTGTCACCATCGGCATTATTTCCCTCTGGTGGTCTGGTGGCTAAAGCTCTCGCTTCACACGGCGAGGGCCTGGGTTCGATTCCCAGCCAGGGCAGAAACATTGGGCGTGTTTCTTTACACCTGTTGTCTATGTTCCCCATCAGTAAAATGGGTACCTGGGTGTTAGTCGACTGGTGTGAGTCGCATCCTAGGACAATGACCTAATCTGCCCGAAATTCTCAGCATAACAAGGGACTTTCTATATAGTAGTATGTCACTGATGTCAGCTAGGCCTGTATACCATGTACATGTAGTAAATAAAGATATTATTATTATTATTATTATTATTAAAGTTCTCGGTACCCACCCCGTCATCCTCCTGGCTGTCGTGATCTTTGCCTTGTTATGGACTTTAAAAGAAAGGTCAGCTGACATAATTATTCCCAGGTCTTTTACGTGTTCCTTTCGTTCTATGGTGACCCTCTTGAGTTTTGTATATAGTGTTCCTTTTGAGCTCTTCATTCTTTCCATACCTCAGCAGCTGAAACTTATCACCATTGAACGTCATGTTGTTCTCCACTGCCCACTGGAAAACCCTACTTATGTTTTCTTGTAATTTTTCAGTGTCCTCTACCGTAGTGACTTTCATGCTTATTTTAGTGTCATCTGCAAATGATGATACAAAAGTATGCCGGGTGTTTTTATCTATGTCTGCTATGAGGATGAGAAACAGCAGAGGTGCCAGGACAGTGCCTTAGAGTACTGGGGTACTGTGTGGCGAGGGGCAGGGGAGGAGTACGGGAGGGTAATAATGTGTGGCGAGGGACATGAGAGGAGTATGGGGGAAAGGGGTACCAATGTGAGTGAAACGGGAGGTTGGAGCAGTGTATAAGTGATGGTGATGTGTGGGTGATGGAGGGTGTGGAATCTTGGTCCCATTACACTTATTGATCTGTCTTTTAATACACTTGTCACACCCCTGCCTTCATTGGAGGTATTTTTCACCGTCTGTCAAGCCTCTTGCTGACATCTGGAGTAGTTTACTCTCTCAGGTTTGGGACTAATCCCTCCAAAACTTTCCAGAAGTCTCCACATATCACTCAGATAACACATTTGTTTCTTATTCACACACCTTTTTTTATTTATAGCTTCGTAGCTCCTTGTAATTCACGGTATATGTGAGTGTAATAAAAGTGTCCAGCGAGACTTAATGGAAGTCGGGTTACTGAGGTCGTCCGTCTCTGGTAGTTAACCTGAGAGTTAATCTTATGGACAGCTGGAACGACATGTCTTACCACCATACATGTCCACACCTGGGAGGTCAGGAAGATGGGACAGGGCAGGGATGGGAAATAGGGAGGTGAGAGGGAGGTAGGGAAGGTGAGAGGGAGGTAGGGAAGGTGAGAGGGAGGTAGGAAAGGTGAGAGGGAGGTAGGGAAGGTGAGAGGGAGGTAGGGAAGGTGAGAGGGAGGTAGGGAAGGTGAGAGGGAGGTAGGGAAGGTGAGAGGGAGGTAGGGAAGGTGAGAGGGAGGTAGGGAAGGTGAGAGGGAGGTAGGGAAGGTGAGAGGGAGGTAGGGAAGGTGAGAGGGAGGTAGGGAAGGTGAGAGGGAGGTAGGGAAGGTGAGAGGGAGGTAGGGAAGGTGAGAGGGAGGTAGGGAAGGTGAGAGGGAGGTAGGGAAGGTGAGAGGGAGGTAGGGAAGGTGAGAGGGAGGTAGGGAAGGTGAGAGGGAGGTAGGGAAGGTGAGAGGGAGGTAGGGAAGGTGAGAGGGAGGTAGGGAAGGTGAGAGGGAGGTAGGGAAGGTGAGAGGGAGGTAGGGAAGGTGAGAGGGAGGTAGGGAAGGTGAGAGGGAGGTAGGGAAGGTGGGAGAGTACAGGCTCATTTAACAAACTTGGACAACAACAGTGAGATGCTATACTATCCTGTATTATAGTTACATAGTGGGAACAAAAATTAGCTATATTTGCGTTATCTTCCATCAACCAGGATGGGTTACATACATCGTGCTGAGATGTGTCAGCCTCAGTTGAGCGACTTCACTAGGGCAATGAGGACATCAAGTATTCCGATAATTATAGGTTCAGCTGTAAATTAAGGCATCTTCAAAGATTTCGTTCCCGCAGAGCTGGACTTACTATTACTTGGAAATTACCATCTCATGAACTTTGACAACCCCAAGCTGCTGTCTCGTAGGCCTTGTTAAGAAACTACTCTCATTGCTACTACCAACTGCAATTTTTATGAAGACAAATCCACCACAGTGCGGAGCAACAAAAATTATATATGGGAGTGGGAGAAGAAAAAGAGGAGTACAAAAGAAATTTGGACTACACATTATATCGAGAGGGAAGACGGGTGTGGAGGGGCGAGTTGGAACTGCCTAACATGGACCAGTAGGCCTACTGCAGTTTTCTTTCTCTTTTATGTTCTTACAGGAAAGGGAAGAAGAGTAGGGAAAGTAGGAAAATGTGGAAAAAGAGACTTATGTACAGTTAAGGACATTTATTAAAAGAAACGAGTGGCTTCTGCAGTCTTAATACAGAGATAACTAAGAAAGTTGGGGAGGAGGAGGGCTAGGATTACTTATTTACCCGTTGTTGCTTCCTGAGATAATCGGATACAGAGTCAGGTCTCAGGTCAAGATGACTTGCTTGCTCAGTAAGGCTGTACCACAACTCCCTATAGACAACCAACGATCTATGTGGAAAAAGACATCTTGCCGGTATCAACATACCTTTTTCCAGCCAACGATGTGTTGATAACTTCAGTTATTTGGTGGTGTGTCAACACACTACACTGTGACACACCTCTCCCTGAAGGGGATTCCAGTACATGGTTGCCTGATTTGTTAGGTAAAAGGACACAAGTGCAACTAATGTGACGTTTTGTGGCAACGTTTTGTGGCAAAACGTTTACACAGTAAAATGTCACATTAGTTGCACTTGTGTCCTTTTACCTAACATAGTTAATATTCTTGGAATTGTTGGATTCTGCGCAATAACTGAAGAATGTATCTTGTGGTCAGCTTCAAGTTCTTAGTGCCCATGTGTCTCTTCCCTCGAGGGAACCGTCAAACTGATTTTAGATGCGTCACGGCGTAGTGTGTTGACACACCAGGTGTGTCACAGTGTAGTGTGTTGACACACAAGGTGTCACAGTGTAGTGTGTTGACACACCAGGTGTGTCACAGTGTAGTGTGTTGACACACCAGGTGTGTCACAGTGTAGTGTGTTGACACACCAGGTGTGTCACAGTGTAGTGTGCTGACACACCAGGTGTGTCACAGTGTAGTGTGTTGACACACCAGGTGTGTCACAGTGTAGTGTGTTGACACACCAGGTGTGTCACAGTGTAGTGTGCTGACACACCAGGTGTGTCACAGTGTAGTGTGTTGACACACCAGGTGTGTCACAGTGTAGTGTGTTGACACACCAGGTGTGTCACAGTCTAGTGTGTTGACACACCAGGTGTGTCACAGTCTAGTGTGTTGACACACCAGGTGTGTCACAGTCTAGTGTGTTGACACATCAGGTGTGTCACAGTGTAGTGTGTTGACACACCAGGTGTGTCACAGTGTAGTGTGTTGACACACCAGGTGTGTCACAGTGTAGTGTGTTGACACACAAAGTGTGTCACAGTGTAGTGTGTTGACACATCAGGTGTGTCACAGTGTAGTGTGTTGACACACCAGGTGTGTCACAGTGTAGTGTGTTGACACACCAGGTGTGTCACAGTGTAGTGTGTTGACACACCAGGTGTGTCACAGTGTAGTGTGTTGACACACCAGGTGTGTCACAGTGTAGTGTGTTGACACACCAGGTGTGTCACAGTGTAGTGTGTTGACACACCAGGTGTGTCACAGTGTAGTGTGTTGACACACCAGGTGTGTCACAGTCTAGTGTGTTGACACATCAGGTGTGTCACAGTGTAGTGTGACACACCAGGTGTGTCACAGTGTAGTGTGTTGACACACCAGGTGTGTCACAGTGTAGTGTGTTGATACACCAGGTGTGTCACAGTGTAGTGTTGACACATCAGGTGTGTCACAGTGTAGTGTGTTGACACACCAGGTGTGTCACAGTGTAGTGTTGACAAACCAGGTGTGTCACAGTGTAGTGTTGACACACCAGGTGTGTCACAGTGTAGTGTTGACACACCAGGTGTGCCACAGTGTAGTGTTGACACACCAGGTGTGCCACAGTGTAGTGTTGACACACCAGGTGTGCCACAGTGTAGTGTTGACACACCAGGTGTGTCACAGTGTAGTGTGTTGACACACCAGGTGTGTCACAGTGTAGTGTGTTGACACACCAGGTGTGTCACAGTGTAGTGTGTTGACACACCAGGTGTGTCACAGTGTAGTGTGTTGACACACCAGGTGTGTCACAGTGTAGTGTGTTGACACACCAGGTGTGTCACAGTGTAGTGTGTTGACACATCAGGTGTGTCACAGTGTAGTGTGTTGACACACCAGGTGTGTCACAGTGTAGTGTTGACACACCAGGTGTGTCACAGTGTAGTGTGTTGACACACCAGATGTGTCACAGTGTAGTGTTGACACACCAGATGTGTCACAGTGTAGTGTGTTGACACATCAGGTGTGTCAGTGTAGTGTGTTGACACATCAGGTGTCACAGTGTAGTGTGTTGACACACCAGGTGTGTCACAGTGTAGTGTGTTGACACATCAGGTGTGTCACAGTGTAGTGTGTTGACACATCAGGTGTGTCACAGTGTAGTGTGACACATCAGTTGTGTCACAGTGTAGTGTGACACATCAGGTGTGTCACAGTGTAGTGTGTTGACACATCAGGTGTGTTACAGTGTAGTGTGTTGACACATCAGGTGTGTCACAGTGTAGTGTGTTGACACATCAGGTGTTTCACAGTGTAGTGTGTTGACACACCAGGTGTTTCACAGTGTAGTGTGTTGACACATCAGGTGTGCCACAGTGTAGTGTGTTGACACCAGGTGTGTCACAGTGTAGTGTTTTGACACACCAGGTGTGTCACAGTGTAGTGTGTTGACACACCAGGTGTGTCACAGTGTAGTGTGTTGACACACCAGGTGTGTCACAGTGTAGTGTTGACACATCAGGTGTGTCACAGTGTAGTGTGTTGACACACCAGGTGTGCCACAGTGTAGTGTTGACACCAGGTGTGTCAGTGTAGTGTGTTGACACACCAGGTGTGTCACAGTGTAGTGTGTTGACACACCAGGTGTGTCACAGTGTAGTGTTGACACATCAGGTGTGTCACAGTGTAGTGTGTTGACACATCAGGTGTGTCACAGTGTAGTGTGACACATCAGGTGTGTCACAGTGTAGTGTGTTGACACACCAGGTGTCACATTGTAGTGTGTTGACACACCAGGTGTCACAGTGTAGTGTTGACACAGCAGGTGTGTCACAGTGTAGTGTGTTGACACACCAGGTGTGTCACAGTGTAGTGTTGACACATCAGGTGTGCCACAGTGTAGTGTTGACACACCAGGTGTGCCACAGTGTAGTGTTGACACACCAAGTGTGCCACAGTGTAGTGTTGACACACCAGGTGTGCCAAAGTGTAGTGTTGACACACCAGGTTTGTCACAGTGTAGTGTTGACACACCAGGTGTGTCTCAGTGTAGTGGTGACACACCAGGTGTGTCACAGTGTAGTGTTGACACACCAGGTTTGTCACAGTGTAGTGTTAACACACCAGGTTTGTCACAGTGTAGTGTTGACACACCAGGTGTGTCACAGTGTAGTGTTGACACACCAGGTGTGTCACAGTGTAGTGTTGACACACCAGGTGTGTCACAGTGTAGTGTTGACACACCAGGTGTGTCACAGTGTAGTGTTGACACACCAGGTTTGTCACAGTGTAGTGTTGACACACCAGGTTTGTCACAGTGTAGTGTTGACACACCAGGTGTGTCACAGTGTAGTGTTGACACACCAGGTGTGCCACAGTGTAGTGTTGACATACCAGGTGTGTCACAGTGTAGTGTTGACACACCAGGTGTGCCACAGTGTAGTGTTGACATACCAGGTGTGCCACAGTGTAGTGTTGACACACCAGGTTTGTCACAGTGTAGTGTTGACACACCAGGTGTGTCACAGTGTAGTGTTGACACACCAGGTGTGACACACCAGCCAACATAATGTTGACTGGTGTAAAGAAACTTTTATTACGACGTTTCGTTCATCACTGTACTTTTATCAAGTATCACTGATAAAGGTTTCACTGAGAACACTGACTCTACCATCGTTCAAGCCATCCACCAATGTTGTGTGTTTGTCTCCATCTTCTATTATCAATTACCCTTCCTCCTTCCTTATTTCCCCTCCCTTCCTCCCTCTCTCTCTCTCTCCCTCCCTCCCTCCCTACCTCTCCCACCCTCCCTCTCTCTCTCCCTCCCTCTCTCTCTCCCTCCCTCTCCCTCTCCCACCCTCCTCTCTCTCTCTCTCCCACCCTCCCTCTCTCTCCCACCCTCCCTCTCTCTCTCCCACCCTCCCTCTCTCTCCCACCCTCCTTCTCTCTCTCCTTCCCTCCCCTCCCACCCTCCCTCTCCCTCTCCCACCCTCCCTCTCTCTCTCCCACCCTCCTCCCTCCTGGCAGAACTACACCTTGCCCTCACCTTTGACCTCCATATTTCACCCTGAGCCTCCCTCCCTCTCTCATCCTAACCTTGTTCTTCCTACAACCCTTGTTGCTTTTCTTCCCTTAAAGTTCATACTGGTTCTTCCTACCTTCCCTCATTACTCTCCCTTCTCATTCATTCACTTATCCTACCCTCCACCTCTTTCCTTCACCCTGCTCTATCTCCACATTTTGCTTCTAGTCTTCTTCTTTTCCTCTAGTTCTACTCTCCAGCTCTACAAATATGGGCTTCAAGATAAGGGCATGAAGCAAGAATGGGCAGGAGGCGTGGGCCTGTGGGTGTGGCAGTAAGGAGAGGGAGAGGGACTGGGATGGGCCAATGATGGGCGTGGTTTCGTGGATATTAAATATGAGCAGACGTGAGATAGGGCACGCTCACACCAACCCTTGTCCACACACACACACACACAGGGGGGCCAGGAGGTGTGAATCGACTCCTGCAACAACATATAGGTGTATACACACACAATAGGGCAAGTGAGTTTGGGAAATGCAGCGAGAGATGATCCGAAATGGATAAACAGGAGCCTACAGTGATCCGAAATTGAAGAGCAGACCTAAACATCTTTAGAAGAAAGAAAAAAATATATAGGCGTATCGGTGAAAGAGATGATCGTCTGACTAAACGTACTGACTATCAAATTAAAGTTGCAATGGAATCAAAGACAAATCCGGAAGCTTTCCCAAGTAAAAATGGAGATTAGAGAAAAGCTGGACCCACTTAAAAATAACTCTGGACAGCTAACTGAAAATGAGAAATAAATATGTACCTTTATATCTTCGATGAGTTCCGAGAGTCTTTCTACTCCCGGAGCCCGGCCATGGACCAGGCTCGTACGATGTTCAAGTTATTGCCTTTCAGTGTTCACTCTAGACAAACATCATCTCAGTAAATAATTATTATAGCGGAGCCGAGGAAATTAAATTATGTTATCACGGTCACTAGGGCTATGGTAATTAAACAGGATCACCAACTGAAGCAAAATAAGTTCCCAGGTTCTGATGAACTCTTTTTAAAGATTCCTAAGAAAAAGTGCAAGATGGAATTTAGTGAACCAGTAACTAACCTTTTTAATCTCTCTTCAGACAGGTGTTAGTGTCGAACATATGGAAAATGGCTAATGTAATTCCTATGTTTAAATCGGGGGATAAGTCATTACCCTCAAATTACTTCCTATTAAGCCTCACACAAATGGTAGACAAATTATTACCCAATAATAACCGATATAATAACAAGCCATCTTGATGAGCATAATTTGATTAAGGAGTCTTGTGTTGCTGCTGGACAATAGTAATAAATTATTATTTCTACAAGTACATGATATTACAGACAGGACACAACTACAGTCACTGACATGCGCTGCTACACGGATTCACAAGGGGTCCTTCATGTTTGACAAATTGATCGAAGCAGTGCATCATTACATAGAATTCGATGTTTATTTGGATTTCAGTAAGGCTTTTGATAGTGTCCTACACAAGACAAGAAAAACGTGGCAGCACATAGCTTAGGAAGAAATGATCTCTCATGGACACAGACATGGTTGATAGACAAAGAATTTGCAATAATGGGGTAAAATAATAATAATCTTTATTTCTACAAGTACATGTACAAGGTATACAGGCCTAGCTGACATCAATGACATATAGAAAATCCCTTGTTATGCAGAGTATTTCGGGCAAATTAGGTCAATTTTGTCCCAGGATGCGACCCACACCACGTACCTGTTTTACTGATAGGTGAACATGAACAGCAGGTGTCTTAAGGAAACACATCCTAATGTTTCCACCTGTACCGGGGATCGAACCACGGACCTCAGTGTGTGAGCTGAGTAAGATACCAACCGAGCTACGGAGAATGGGGATCAGTCACAAGTGGCATTTCACAAAGATAAACATTAGGCACCTCACTGTTCATAATTTACAGTACATAAATGCCCTTGACGAAAGAATAAATAGTATTGAGAGTAAATTCGCTGACGACACAAAAATAGGCCAAATAATAGAGTCACGAGGTAAATAACATTGAATGACCGGAAGATTTAGACAAAACTCATGTTATGGTCTAAAAAGTGCCAGATAAAGTTCAATGTAGAAAACTGCAAAGACCTAATCCTCGGGTTGTAAATAACCCCGGCACTTATAAACTAAAAAAATATAGAACTTGATCATCACACAGAATGGGAAAGAACCTGTGAGTCACGGTAAGCAGAAATCTGAAGCCAAGACAGCAGTGTCTAAGTGTACGTAATAAGCCTAACAGATTACTTTGATTTATATAAAGAAATATAAGTAACAGGAGTCCAGAAGTTATGCTACAGCTCTATGTCATTAGTAAGGCATCGCTTATATTATGCAGCTCAGTTCTGGTATCCATACTACAAAATGGATATATATGCATGTGAACACACACACAGGGATGAAAAAGTTAATCCACTGCATAAGGACTCTTCCATACGAAGAGTGAGGGCCTTAAACCTTCACTCTCTGAAAGACATAGAATGGTGGGAGACATGATCAAAGTACGTATACAAAACTCGAAGTATTGGATTCAAATTCGATAAGGTTATATTAAAAAAAAAAGATGTAGAAAAGTATTGATTCGGCAGTAAAGTGGTTGATGAGTGGAACAAATCTTAAAACATTATGAACATAAGAATGGAGAATACTGCAGCAAGTCTACTAACCCATATTTGTTGAACTTGTTAAAGTTCCAACACCCCTAGTAACCGATGCTCTGCCAGTCCCAGTCAAATCCAACCCTTCTCGCTCATGTATTTATCTAACCTGTCAGTTAATCTGTGTCAGTCAGCTTGTGTGTCCGTAGTCACTTAACTTGTGTTCAGTGAAGAACTGCTCCCTAGCTTTCTGTGCTTGTGTTACTGAGGTGCTAAGAAATGGCTTCTCTGGACTTTGAGCAACTAAACAATCAGGTTATAATTGGACTGGAGAAGTTAGAAATGAGATTCAGGGTCTTAGAGAAGTTCAACTTTTCTACTTAGAAAAGGGAAGAGACCAGCCACAATGACTGGAAGATGGCCTAGGCCACTGAGATACACTCTGCCACTTGTTAATGTAAGGATATTAGTCTTATTGGGGACAGTCAGATCAGATTTATGAACAGGGTCTCTTCAGATGACTCAAGCAACATTATGTCAGAAGGCACGAGGTCAGGTGCAGGAACTAAGCCAGGTGCAGGAACAAGGTCAGGTGTAGGAACCAGGTCAGGTGCAGGAACAAGGTCAGGTGTAGGAGCCAAGTTGAGTGCAGGGTGAAGAGATCTCAAGGTGAGTAGATATAGCATCAGGTTTGGACTAGCTTTGTGAGATGTCATGCCTGCGTCTTGAAGCAATTGTAGCTGACCCAAAGATCTAGATTTTGTACAATATATAAATGAAGCAACTTCCCGGATTACATTATGTTTATGGTTCTTGATATGCTAGAAAACTGCATCAGTAGTGGACCCAAAAACGAACTACCTTTTATAACATTCCTGGTAAAGACTGAAACAAATCATACATAGGACTAACAGGAGACGTGCAATATAAAATTCAGTAATGTCACTTGAAATATCATTGTTTAGTTCACCAATAGTTTATAAGTAACCTGTATCATGTGCGTTACAATATAAGACTCATGAAACAAAACACGAAATTACACATCTTAATATACACTAAGATATCAAAATCTAAAACAAATGATATAAACAATAAAAAAGACAGTAACCTAACTGCCCACTTATTTTTACACACGAATATTTTTCTTCGTGTACACGAACTCCATTTCTATTTTTTTTTTATTTTAATAGTTACTAAATTCGACAATCTTAAAATCTGAATTTTCTTTTATACAAGACTGTTCTTATTTTGAAGACCTGATGATGGTGCAGGTTATTCTACAATTAGCAGACAATAACGTTTGAAGTAGCATTAGAGGTTCTCCCCTTCCTCGCAGCACTAGCTAGCAGCACACACTTCCCCCCCACACACACCAGCAGCACACACTTCCCCCCCACACACACCAGCAGCACACACTTCCCCCACACACACACCAGCAGCACACACTTCCCCCCCACACACACCAGCAGCACACACTTCCCCCACACACACCAGCAGCACACACTTCCCCACACACACCAGCAGCACACACTTCCCCCCACACACACCAGCACAGCACACTTCCCCCACACACACCAGCAGCACACTTCCCCACACACACCAGCAGCACACACTTCCCCCACACACACACACCAGCAGCACACACTTCCCCCACACACCAGCAGCACACTTCCCCCACACACACCAGCAGCACACTTCCCCACACACACCAGCAGCACACACTTCCCCCACACACCAGCAGCACACTTCCCCACACACACCAGCAGCACACACTTCCCCACACACACCAGCAGCACACTTCCCCACACACACCAGCAGCACACACTTCCCCACACACACCAGCAGCACACTTCCCCACACACACCAGCAGCACACACTTCCCCCACACACCAGCAGCACACACTTCCCCACACACACCAGCAGCACACTTCCCCACACACACCAGCAGACACACTTCCCCACACACCAACCAGCAGCACACACTTCCCCACACACACCAGCAGCACCACTTCCCCACACACACCAGCAGCACACTTCCCCACACACCAGCAGCACACACTTCCCCACACACACCAGCAGCACACACTTCCCCCACACACCAGCAGCACACACTTCCCCCACACACACAGCAGCACACTTCCCCACACACACCAGCAGCACACTTCCCCACACACCGCAGCACACCTTCCCCACACACCAGCAGCACACTTCCCCCACACACACCAGCAGCACCACTTCCCCACACACCAGCAGCACACACTCCCCACACACACCAGCAGCACACTTCCCCACACACACCAGCAGCACACTTCCCCACACACACCAGCAGCACACTTCCCCACACACACAGCAGCACACTCCCCCACACACACCAGCAGCACACTTCCCCACACACACCAGCAGCACACACTTCCCACACACACCAGCAGCACACTTCCCCCCACACACACCAGCAGCACACTTCCCCACACACACCAGCAGCACACTTCCCCACACACACACGCAGCACACTTCCCCACACACACCAGCAGCACACTTCCCCACACACACCAGCAGCACACTTCCCCCACACACACCAGCAGCACACTTCCCCACACACACCAGAGCACCTTCCCCACACACAGCAGCACACTTCCCCACACACACCAGCAGCACACTTCCCCACACACACCAGCAGCACACCTTCCCCACACACACCAGCAGCACACTTCCCACCACACACACTTCCCACACAGCAGACACTTCCCCACACACACCAGCAGCACACTTCCCCCACACACACCAGCAGCACACTTCCCCACACACCAGCAGCACACTTCCCACACACACCAGCAGCCACTTCCCCACACACACCAGCAGCACACTTCCCCACACACCAGCAGCACACTTCCTCCACACACACCACAACACCACGCACTTCCCCACACACCAGCAGCACTCTTCCCACACACAAACCAGCAGCACTCTTCCCACACACACACACTAGCGCACACTTCCACCACACACACCAGGCACCTTCCCCACACACACACCTGCAGCACTCTTCCCACACACACACTAGACAGCCTCTTCACACACACACACAGCAGCACTCTTCCCACACACGAACACACCCAGCACACTTCCCACACACACTAGCAGCAGCACTCTTCCACACACAAACACACCACACACTTCCACACACCACAGCGCACATCTTCACACACACAACACACACCACACACACTTCACACACATCAGCACCACACACACACCCCAGCCACTCTTCCACACAATACACAAGCAGCACCATACACGACCAGGAACTTACACACCAACCCCATGACTCTTCCCACAAAGACCAGAGAAATTACATCGCTTACCTCTCAACCTTCAGGTTACAAATTTTCTTACCCTTACGTGTAAAACCTATCAGTGGCAGTTTCGTTACCCTTGAACCCAGACGTTTGTTACCACTTGGACCTTCAGGCAGTCTTACTTCCACTTTGTGACCTCGGGCTCTTATACCACTACTGTGACCTTCAGGCAGCTCTTAGGTTACCACTTACTGTGACCTTCAGGCAGCTCTTATCTTACCACTTACTGTGACCTTCAGGCAGCTCTTACCTTACCACTTACTGTGACCTTCAGGCAGCTCTTAGGTTACCACTTACTGTGACCTTCAGGCAGCTCTTAGGTTACCACTTACTGTGACCTTCAGGCAGCTCTTAGGTTACCACTTACTGTGACCTTCAGGCAGCTCTTGTTACTAGGTCAAGCCACCAAGAACGATAACCTTACCCTTACCTGTGGAAGAAGGAATAAGAAATTAAAATAAAAGGTAGATGTAAACGGTTCACACACACACACATATATATATATATATATATATATATATATATATATATATATATATATATATATATATAAATTGTGGGACCCATAGCCTCGGAGAAGTGGATAAAAAGGCTTCAAGGAATAATATTTTTATTTCTTCCTGAAGCTATTTGAATATTCCACTTCTCCTCCCACCCCATCTTTTTTTTTTTTTTTACCAATAGTTATATTTTATTACATAATATGGTACAAAAGATTTAAGAGATACATTGTTGATATAAAGATGGCATATACAGTACATGAGGTGTGAGAGATACATGTCTAGGACATATTGTTACATGTTTGTCACTGATTATAATGCGAAAATCTCATCCAGCTCCTCCGAGCTGGGGCGCGTGCCCAGAATACAGCATGCATTACCCCTCTGAACAGCAGCGCTGAGTCGCTGGAACAGAAAACTAGCTGCCCTGGGATTCCTAGTTACCCTTTGATATACCTTACCTTTGTAGAGTTTCGAGAGTATCTACTCGCTGAGCCCGGCCATGGGTCAGGCTCGTCTGGTGCTTGCCTGGCCAACCAGGCTGTTGCTGCTGGAGGCCCGCTGACCCACATATCCATCACAGCCTGGTTGATCTGGCACCCGATGAAGATACTTGTCCAGTTTCCTCTTGAAGGCTTCTACACTGGTTCCAGCGATGTTTCGGATATCTTCTGGTAAGATGTTGAATAGTCTGGGACCCCGGATGTTAATACAGTGCTCCCGTATTGTCCCCACCGCACCCCTGCTCCTCACTGGGTTTATTTTACACTTTCTCCCATATCTCTCACTCCAGTATGTTGTTATGGCAGTGTGCAGATTTGGGACCAGGCCCTCAAGTACTTTCCAAGTATATATTATCATGTATCTCTCTCTCCTCCGCTCCAATGAGTACATGTTCAAGACTTGAAGGCGTTCCCAATAATTTTGATGTTTCAATGGCTCAATGTGAGCCGTAAACGATCTCTGAATTTGTTCCAGCTCTGATATTTCTCCTGCCCTGAACGGGGCCGTCAGCACTGAGCAGTATTCTAAGTGAGGGAGCACTAGCGATTTGAAGAGTGTCACCATCGGCATTATTTCCCTTGTTTTGAAAGTTCTCAATACCCACCCCGTCATCTTCCTGGCTGTTGAGATCTTTGTCTTGTTATGGTCTTTAAAAGACAGATCAGCAGACATAATTATTCCCAAGTCCTTAACGTGTTCCTTTCGTTCTATGTGGTGACCCTCTTGCGTTTTGTACATAGTGTTCCTTTTGAGTTCTTCATTTTTTCCATACCTAAGCAACTGAAACTTATCACCATTGAACGTCATGTTGTTCTCCACTGCCCACTGGAAGACTCTGCTTATGTCCTCCTGTAATTTTTCAGTGTCCTCTACCGTAGTGACTTTCATGCTTATTTTAGTGTCATCTGCAAATGATGATACAAAAAAGTGAGTCTTTTGCCTAGCTCCTTGAGGAACTTAGATGCACTCTTTCCCCATATATATATATATATATATATATATATATATATATATATATATATATATATATATATATATATATATATATATATGTACACACACACATTACATAAATACTAGACTATTATTAGTGAAACAAAAACAGAGTTTTCACTGAAATCAGGAATGAAATCACTTCTCACTGTCAGGTCAAAACTCGATTGGGTGGTTCCTGAAAATTCAGCGGCAGCTAAACGGAACGTTCCTAATTTACCAAAGATGTTCCATTAAGAACCAAGGTGTGGCAGCCTAACTCCACCTCAGGCAGGTGTCTGGCACACCTGTGTCTGGCACCTCCTCCCAAACCTTTCGCTTGCGTAGTGACCTCTTTGTGCAGATTTGATGCAAATCCCTCCAGAATTTTCCCAAGTTTTAATTATGAACTTCCTTCATCCGTGTTACAAGGAATACAGTTACAGGGACTCAAACGTTTCCAATAAACAAGGTCCTTGATTGAATTTTTACAGGCAGTGAAGATTCTCTGTACATTCTCCGGATCTGCAATTTCGCCTGCCTTAAAAGGTACTGTTAATGTACAGTCTGGAGAGAACAAGTGACTTAAAGTGTATCATCATTGGTTTGGCGTCTCTTGGATGGATACACACACAAATGCAGTAGAGTGCGATCCTTTATTTAAAACGTTTCGCCCACACAGTGGGCTAAAGTCACAGACTCACAACCTTGGCATCTCTCTAGTTAATCAGCTTATCAATTTCTTTGTGGTTATGGTGACATTCTTGTGGTCCTTGAATGTGAGTTTTGACACTTGTCCCTAAGTCCCCCTCATTAACCTTCTGTCATACTGACTGTTTAGCTTGTTGTATACTCCATACAGGTTTGTATTTCCTCATTTTTTCCACAGCGGAGTAACTGAAATGTGTCCTCACTGAACATAAAATTGTTTTCTGTGGCCCACTGGAAGATCTGGTTTGTATCAACTTGGAGATCTGCTGTGTCCTCGGTGAATGTCACTCATACAAATTCTAGTATCGTCCGCGAGGGATGATGCAGTGTTAAGATTTATTTTATATGTTGCATATAAAAGTGAGAGAACTGGGGCGAGTTCTGCGAGATGTATATCAGAGAGTTAACTGTTACATCATCTTGGCTATATTTTACTCACTATTACTCCAGTTTTTTTCCCTTTTGTGCACATTCTGTGCACTATACACCATGATCACGCTTGCAGGGGGCTTCTGCATTTTGTCTTCCTAGAGATCCAAGATCATGTAATGGTCTGACACTTGGGAAATTCAGGGACGACCTGACCAAACCCGTGTTGCCCTGGCTTGTGCAACTGTTGACAACTCATATGTCTAGAATTATTATAATAAAAAAACGAAGAGCTAAACCCACTAGGGTCATACAGCGCTGTTCATGTGTTTAGAATTGCTTCATAATACGCTTCTAAAAGATTTTGATGTGGGACGTCAGTGCTGTGATTAAGAGAGTTTTTGCGATTATGTTATTGCCACCTTAGTTTTTAATGAACTAAATCACTCTGTCATTCTTTTAGATATTCATGGCACGTGATAGTTATTTTCTTTGCCAATTCGTGAATATGGAGTTCCAGGAGTCAGGGGTTAGGGCAGAGTGCATGGGCATGACATCATGGCTTCTTCGAAGTCGTGTGGGGTTTATGCCAGAAATTATGGAGACGTTGGCAGCAGCGTTTCGCTAATGAGATATTCCCTTTACCGTTTAGTTTATCGTTTATTAGTGTGCTTTTTCCTGTTAATTAGTATACTGCTTATTAGTTTACTGTTGATTATTTTACTATTTTTATGGTATTTAAAGACATTTTTTTTTATTACCGAATAGATTTCTGTTGATCATTACAGTGTTGTTACTGTTGATCATTACAGTGTTGTTACTGTTGATCATTACAGTGTTGTTAGTGTTGATCATTACAGTGTTGTTAGTGTTGATCATTACAGTGTTGTTACTGTTGATCATTACAGTGTTGTTACTGTTGATCATTACAGTGTTGTTACTGTTGATCATTACAGTGTTGTTACTGTTGATCATTACAGTGTTGTTACTGTTGATCATTACAGTGTTGTTACTGTTGATAATTACAGTGTTGTTAGTGTTGATCATTACAGTGTTGTTAGTGTTGATCATTACAGTGTTGTTAGTGTTGATCATTACAGTGTTGTTACTGTTGATCATTACAGTGTTGTTACTGTTGATCATTACAGTGTTGTTACTGTTGATCATTACAGTGTTGTTACTGTTGATCATTACAGTGTTGTTACTGTTGATCATTACAGTGTTGTTACTGTTGATCATTACAGGGTTGTTACTGTTGATTACAGTGTTGTTACTTTTGATCACTACAGTGTTGTTACTGTTGATCACTACAGTGTTGTTACTGTTGATCACTACAGTGTTGTTACTGTTGATCATTACAGTGTTGTTACTGTTGATCATTACAGTGTTGTTACTGTTGATCAATACAGTGTTGTTACTGTTGATCAATACAGTGTTGTTACTGTTGATCATTACATTGTTACTGTTGATCACTACAGTGTTGTTACTGTTGATCACTACAGTGTTGTTACTGTTGATCACTACAGTGTTGTTACTGTTGATCAATACAGTGTTGTTACTGTTGATCACTACAGTGTTGTTACTGTTGATCACTACAGTGTTGTTACTGTTGATCATTACAGTGTTGTTACTATTGATCAATACAGTGTTGTTACTGTTGATCAATACAGTGTTGTTACTGTTGATCACTACAGTGTTGTTACTGTTGATCACTACAGTGTTGTTACTGTTGATCACTACAGTGTTGTTACTGTTGATCATTACAGTGTTGTTACTGTTGATCATTACAGTGTTGTTACTGTTGATCATTACAGTGTTGTTACTGTTGATCATTACAGTGTTGTTACTGTTGATCATTACAGTGTTGTTACTGTTGATCATTACAGTGTTGTTACTGTTGATCATTACAGTGTTGTTACTGTTGATCATTACAGTGTTGTTACTGTTGATAATTACAGTGTTGTTAGTGTTGATCATTACAGTGTTGTTAGGGTTGATCATTACAGTGTTGTTACTGTTGATCATTACAGTGTTGTTACTGTTGATCATTACAGTGTTGTTACTGTTGATCATTACAGTGTTGTTACTGTTGATCATTACAGTGTTGTTAATGTTGATCATTACAGTGTTGTTACTGTTTGATCAATTTACTGTTCATTACTTACAGAAAGGATTTCCTTCCATGTTCACCATCACTTAAATTCTTAAATGCACTTAGCTCAATAGCACTTGGTTTAAGTGTACCTGGTTTAAGTGCACCTGGTAAGTGCACTTGGCTTAAACGCACTTGGTTTAAATGCACTTGGTTTAAGCGCACTTGCTTTAAGTGCACTTGGTTTAAGTGCACTTTGTTTAAGCACACTTGGTTTAAGCGCACTTGGTTTAAATGCACTTGGTTTAAATGCACTTGGTTTAAGCGCACTTGGTTTAAACGCACTTGGTTTAAATGCACTTGGTTTAAACGCACTTGGTTTAAATGCACTTGGTTTAAGCGCACTTGGTTTAAATGCACTTGGTTTAAGCGCACTTGCTTTAAGTGCACTTGGTTTAAGCGCAGTTGCTTTAGGTGCACTTGGTTTAGGTGCACTTGTTTTAGGTGCACTTGGTTTAAGTGCACTTGTATTCGCAAGACTGGAAATGTTTCCTCTGGTTCAGTTAATTCACATTCTTTGGGGGACAGATTACAAGTCTTGGTTGCTTTTTTGTACATAAAATATATATCCCTTTGTTAGAGGCAGTAATACATGCTTATGATATACACCCAAGATATATAAAAAAAAAACACATGTAGTATAATTGACAGCTGGTCGGTGCCTGGAGAGATGTGATCCTGTATAAGCTTCTTACACCCCAGGCTTGTTTACCTCCAGGGTGCCCTGTGTGTGTGTGTTTGCTTTCGTTGTTTCTCTGCCGTTAGCATGTTTGCCGAGGATATTTTTTTTTGTTTCCAGTACCCAGAGTGCCGTTATACCCCCAATGTGGCCCGGAGTGCCATTATACCCCCAGTGTGGTCCGGGGTGCCATTATACCTCCAGTGTGGCCCGGAGTGCCATTATACCTCCAGTGTGGCCCGGAGTGCCCTTATATCCCCAAGTCTGTGTCTCGTGTAAATACAAGGGACCAGGTGTGTACAGGTGACTACATGTGATCAGATGTGTGTACATGCGAGTACTTCCTACAGCCAACCTCGAGTAAGTGCAAAGTCTTCCCAGAACCAATAATTCTAACCCCCTCCCCCTCTCCCTCTCCCCCTCTCCCTCTCCCCCTCTCCCTCTCCCCTCTCTCCTCTCCCCTCCCCTCTCATAATTCGCGGCTGGCCGGGCTTTAAGGTTCGCCAGACCACATTAAGTGAATTTTCTCCGAACCAATCATCTTGGCGACCGGAGAAACAAGACAAATAATACCTAGTGACGGGAAGAGTGCTACAAGTAATGCTAAAGGTCAAGTAGGGTCAGAGCTGTCAGAAAGAATTAAACCCTACGTATCTCCATGTTTGCCGATAAGAGTGAAACTGGCGAGAAGATGAAAGATGCTTAAACAAGTGGTTATTAAAGTTCAATCCAAATAATTAGAAAGCCATTCAAATTGAGGGAGAAAGATCAGAAGCGAAGTACAGCAGCTTGAGTGGTGAATAACTGCAAGTGTCACGAAGAGAGAAAACTCTGGACGTGAAAGTAACACTGAGCGCATTGCCACAGGGACAATGTAAACTGAGGAATTACACACATGTGCAACATCTGGGTATCTTTATTGTAGACGTTTCGCCCTCCAGTGGCTTTATTAATACAAGGATATAAAGTTAAGTAGTCAAGACTACGAAGAGCACCGTAGTCCTCAAGACTACGAAGAGCACCGTAGTCCTCAAGACTACGAAGAGCACCGTAGTCCTCAAGACTACGAAGAGCACCGTAGTCCTCAAGACTACGAAGAGCACCGTAGTCCTCAAGAACTCAAAGGCTGAGAGACTCTTCATTTCATATTTTGTATACAGTTCTACATTCTTCACATTATGTTCTTGTATTTTATTGTTAAAGTCACTGGATGGCGAAACGTCTTCAAATACCCAGATGTCGCACATGTGTCTAATTCTTCACTCTGTCGATATTACATACCATTCATGTACACTGAAATGTAAACATATGTGACGTCAGCAAATCTCAGAACGACTGTGCATCAGGAAGCGTAGGGATGGCGAGGGGACACAGAGGGAAGGTAAAAAAAACAGATGGTTTACAGAGAGATTTGGAAATGTTTCTCCAGTTTCAGGGTACCTCTGATATGCCTTTTATGAGTTCCAAGAGTTTTCTAATTTCAGAGCCCGACCCTGGGCCAGGCTCGTCTGGTGCTAGCCTGGTTAACTAGGCTGTTGCTGCTGGTGGCCTGCTGAACCACTTATCCATCACACCCTGGTTGATCTGGTACCTGGTGAAGATATCTTTCCAGTGTCCTCTTGATTTCTACACTTGTCCCAGCAATGTTTCTGATATCTTCTGGTAAGATGTTGAATAGTCTGGGGCCACGGATGTTGATACAGTGTTCCCTTATTGTGCACACTGCATTTCACTGAGTTTACTTTGCACTTTCTCCCATATCCCTCACCCCAGCATGTTGTTATAGCAGTGTAGATTTGGGACAAGGCCCTCAAGTGCTTTCTAGATATATATTATTCTCTCTCTCTCTCTCTCTCTCTCTCTTCCACTCCAGTGAGTACATATTAAAGCGTTCCCAGTAATTTAAATTCTTTATTGGCTCTATGCGGACCGTAAACCATCTCTATGTGTTCAACCTCTGATATTTCTCCTACCCTGAACGGGGCCGTCAACACAGAACAATATTCCAAACGAGAGAGCACAAGCGATTTGAAAAATGTCACCGCTGGCATTTCCCTTGTCTTGAAAGTTTTCATTATCCAACCCAACTTCCTGGCTGTGGTGACCTTGGTCTTATTGTATTCTTTGAAAGGTCAGCTTTATATAGTAGTAGTGTAGGCAAATATACACAGTTTAATTGCCAAGGAACAACATAAGGTTGGAATATAAGTTAAGAGGGTTCAGCAATCAAAACTCTACCCCTACAGACACGAAAGCGCACGTGCGTGCACTAAGAACTAAGACTTGACCCTCACAAATACAACTGAAGACATGACAACCACATCCAGCACAAAAAAACAGGAAAATACATGAATAGGCAAAACAAGTGATTAGAATTGTAATCTGAGGAGGAAAAAAAGCAAGGGCTGCAAAAATACTAAAAAAAGTCTAGAATGCTGGAAGGAGGTTCAAGAGGACAGATATGTTGCATGCAACAATAACTGCAAACTTAACATTGCAAAACGGAATATTACATGTAGCATACTGCTCCTGTACCTACACTAGGTGTGGGTAACTTAACAAATATCATCAATCCTAACCTTAGTGATATCACTCAAAAACACAAACAAACACACACAAAAGCTGTGAATCGACCCCTGCAACCACAACTAGGTGAGTACACACACACACACAACCGAGGAAGAAGAGGCTGCTACGTGAGCTAGATACTTCAAAGGCAATGTGGCCGGATAATACCTCTCTCTGGGTCCTGAGAGAGGGAACAGAGGCGCTATGTGTACCACTAACAACAATCTTCAACATATCTATAGAAACAGGGAGACTACCTGAGGTATAGAAGACAGCAAATGTAGTCTCAATTTTTAAAAAAAGGAGACAGACACGAATCACTCAACTACAGACCAGTGTCACTGACATGTATAGTATGCAAAGTCATGGAGAAGATTATCAGAAGAGTGGTGGAGCACCTAGGAAGGAATGAGCTTATCAAAGACAGCCAGCACGGTTTCAGGGACGGGAAATCCTGTGTCACAAACCTGCTGGAGTTCTATGACGGTGACAGAGAGAGAGAGAGAGAGAGAGAGAGAGAGAGAGAGAGAGAGAGAGAGAGAGAGAGAGAGAGAGAGAGAGAGAGAGAGAGAGAGAGAGAGAGGTGGGTAGATTGCATTTTCTTGGACTGTAGCAGAAATAATCCCTGGAGGCAGCTCAGATGAAAAGTCACACACACATGAGCTGCTGAATTTCTGCAATAAACACACCCTAAGTCAGCAGATAGTGGAGCCAACAAGACTGGAGAACACACTAGACCTTATCTTCACAAATAATTATAAAAAAAAAAAAAAACTAATTCTGATCACAATCTAATCGAAGTCCAGACTTACATGCACAAGAGTCCTGATCAGCAAAATGCATACAGCTATAAGGGTATCTTTACCAAATTCAACTTCAACAACTGGGATCAGGTAAACTATGCCCTAAATGAAACATGTTGGGAAGATATCTTAAATTACATGGAGCCTAACCAGTGCCTTGAAAAGATCAACCTCCTGGTAGCTGAAGTATGTTCAAGCCATATTCCCCTAAGAAAAAAGAAGAGAAGAAGTAAACTGGAGAGAGAGAGAGAGAGAGAGAGAGAGAGAGAGAGAGAGAGAGAGAGAGAGAGAGAGAGAGAGAGGGTGGGTAGATTGCATTTTCTTGGACTGTAAGAAGGCGTTTGACACAGTTCCACACAAGAGACTAGTGCAAAAGCTGGAGGACCAGGCAGGATAACAGGAAAGGCACTGCAATGGATCAGAGAATACCTGTCAGGAAGACAGCGCGTTATGGTACGTGGCAAGACGTCAGAGTGGGCACCTATGACGAGCGGGGTTCCACAGGGGTCAGTCCTAGGACCGGTGCTGTTTCTGGTATTTGTGAACGACATGACGGAAGGGATAGACTCCGAAGTATCCCTGTTTGCAGATGATGTGAAAAATTCAATCGGACGGGGACCAGGCAGAGTTACAAAGGGATCTGGACAGGCTACAGGCCTGTTCCAGCAACTGGCTCCTGGTGTTCAACCCCACCAAGTGCAAAGTCATGAAGATTGGGGAAGGGCAAAGAAGACCGCAGACGGAGTACAGCCTAGGGGGCCAGAGACTACAAACCTCACTCAAGGAAAAGGATCTTGGGGTGAGTATAACACCAGGCACATCTCCTGAGGCGCACCTCACAAAATAACTGCTGCAGCATATGGGTGCCTAGCAAACCTAAGAACAACATTCCGACATCTTAATAAGGAATCGTTCAGGACCCTGTACACTGTTTACGTTAGGCCCATACTGGAGTATGCAGCACCAGTTTGGAACCCACACCTAGGCAAGCACGTAAGGAAACTAGAGAAAGTCCAAAGGTTTGCAACTAGACTGGTCCCGGAGCTAAGGAGTATGTCCTACGAGGAGAGGTTAAGAGAAATCGACTTCTTGACATTGGAGGACAGGAGAGACAGGGGGGGATATGATAACGACATACAAGATACTGAGAGGGATAGACAAGATGGACAGAGATAGGATGTTCCAAAGATGGGACACAGCAACAAGGGGTCACAGTTGGAAGTTGAAGACTCAGATGAATCACAGGGATGTTAGGAAGTATTTCTTCAGTCACAGAGTTGTCGAGAAGTGGAACAGTCTGGGAAGTGATGTAGTGGAGGCAGGATCCATACATAGATTTAAGAAGAGGTATGATAAAGCTCATGGAGCGGGAAGAGTGACCTAGTAGCGGCCAGCAAAGAGACGTGGCCAGGAGCTGTGACTCGACCCCTGCAACCACAACTAGGTGAGTACACACACACCTACTTAAAGGACAAGTTAGTTACCATTTTGTCCTAGGCACATGTCGACTAAACACTAGGCCATCACGACAATGCATTTAAGCCGTATTTTCCTGAAGGTTTGAACTGGCATGATTCAGTGAATCACTTTGTGAAAAATGCCGTGAAATATGACACATTATGATATTTTAACGAGGAAACGTATCGCCATGAATGGCTTTTTCATTCCTTATTTCAAGGCAGGTGAGACTGCAGTTCTGGAAAACGTGAAGAGAACTTTCACTGCTCGTATACAGCTCAGACAAGCATCTTAACTACTGGGAACCTTTGAAGTGTCTCGTAGCTCGAGTCTCTTCCTGTGTGGCTGGAAAACATTAGGGACGTGTTTCCACAAGACACCTGCTCTCCCTGTCCCTGTTCACCCATCAGTTTAAAATGGGTACCTGGGTGTTAGTCGACTGGTGTGGGTCGCATCCTGGGACAAAACTGACCTAATTTGCCCGAAATGCTCTGCATAACAAGGGGCTTTCTATATAGTAGTATGTCATTGATGTCAGCTATGGCCTGTATACCTTGTATATGTACTTGAAGTAAATAAAGAAATTATTATATTATTACTATCTATGCTCCTTGAGACGTAGAAGAAACAGGTGAATCATAAGTTACACCTAGAAAATCCTAGAGGAACTGATTCCAAACCTGAACACTGAAATCACTCAGTATGACAACAATAGACTTGGCAATACAAAGCAGAGGGGCGCGACGAGTACATACATGACGAACCTGAACCTCATTTCCACCATAAATTGTGCTACGTGATAAGCCAACATTCCTGCATGATTTTTTTCTTTGATTGGCAAGATAGAGTAACTGAGACGAGATAAAAAAAGAATGCTCTCATCAGTATCTTCAGCAAACACCACCATCTCACTGCCGACACAGAGCACACTTGCCACAGGCCTACAGCAGTAGGCCTACTGACCTATGATAGGTTGACCCGTCTCACATCCACTCACCTTCACCCGCTTTCTAACTCTCACACCCACTCCAGGCCATCCACCCACAATAGGAACCTTGATATCCTGGCTTTCCTCAGCATCCACGAATAACATTCCCACCCTCTTGCTTCAGCCCTACTCTCCACACAGGCTTATTCAAGAACAAACAACAAAAGCAGCACAAGAAGGATAGGCTCACTAGAAAGGGAGATAATATACAAACTCGTTCACAGTAACAAGATGAAAACACGGAAGGAAAATGACCACGAGGAGCCCCTTGTAGAATTAATGAGGAAACATGTGAGATCAAGAGGAAACCTGCCTTTGATATCTGAACAATAATGCTAGACGATGTACAGAAGAAGGATAATTTACAAGGAAATTAAAAAGATTGAAGAGAAGTTTAAGGAAGAGGAAGAAGACAAAGAAAACTGATGAAGGAAATTAAAACTGGAAAGATGCAAGGAAGAGAGAAAAGGATCTTGAAAATGAACTTAGAGTTCTAAGGTGAGAAACAGAAAGGCTAAGTAACGGAGTAGCTGGAGGCCAATTCAGTTTACAAGATCAGAAACAAAAAAAATCTGGGTCTGAGAAGAAAATTAAAGGAGATCTTAAAACTTCAACTCAAGTCTATATCAAAGAATTTCTGACAGAAGAGAACTGAAAGGAAGACATAAAAAGGGAGAAGGAAGCAACAGACGAACAGAACAGGCAACAGACCACTCATCTGAGAAAGGGGAGGTGAGTCAGAGGAAAAAATGGGTCCTGAAAAAGCCTTAAGGCGAAACGAAATAAAAAAAAACTATGCCTATACAACAGCAAGATATAGAAGAATTAGAATAAGTTATTTAATATAGACGGAACCACCAGCACAAGTGAAGAAATGAAAGGAAGAGCAGAAATGGAAAACTTCGATATTGTAGCTATTATGAAGAGAATACAGTGGAAGAAAAAAACTGACTGTTGAAAGTGACTATTGAGAGAGAGAGAGAGAGAGAGAGAGAGAGAGAGAGAGAGAGAGAGAGAGAGAGAGAGAGAGAGAATGAAAAATAAATGCAATATTCCCAGATGGAAGGGGTAGCAAATAGTAAGAAAAGGGATAAGAAAGGGGTGGCAGCACTGAGGGTCAGAAGCCACTGGGAACTGGAAGAACTAAGAAACTTGGAAATAAGTTGTGGAGAGATTGATCTCCAACAAGGGAAGATTAAGGGTTTTAACCTCTGACCTCACACTGGATACGACGGCTTCCAGTACCATTAATGACGGGACGGCTTCCAGTACCATTAATGACGGGACGGCTTCCAGTACCATTAATGACGGGTCTGTACTGCTTAATCTTACATCGACGATAACATGAGCGACTATATACAAGGCAAATAATGCAATTTTCATTGACACAACAAAACACCCAAGATAAATAATTCCAAGTATTTCTGTCGGAACGAAAGAGACAAAGGTAATGGCGACGGTGATATATAAACAACCACTAAACAATACGAGGCCAAAGGAGAAGTGTGGTCAAAATAAAGGGGACTGTGATTCACATACTGAAAACAGTGGCAAAGAAAGCGAGAAGCCAGGCTAAACTTGAAGAGATCGCTAGCGCACTCAGCTCACACACTTAGGTCCGTGGTTCGATCCCCGGTACGGATGAAAAATATTAGGACGTGTTTCCATAAGACACCTGCTGTCCATGTTTACCCATCAGTAAAATGGGTACCTGGGTGTTAGTCGACTGGTGTGAGTCGCATCCTGGGACAAATTTACCTAATTTGCCCGAAATGCTCTGCGTAACAAGCGGTTTTCTATACAGTATGTCAATGATGTCAGCTAGGCCTGTATACCTTGTACATGTACTTGTAGAAATAAAGATTATTATTATTATTATAAGGAGATTCACTGGAGGAACCCGGAGATCAGAAACATGGAGAACATAACTTATGAAGCAGTAATATTGTCTGAGATTTCCAGTAGTTTGTGGAATATTTAGGTAGTAAAGTATGTGTTGCAGCTGTGATGTCTGTCCTGCCGTGAACGCAGCTTAGCTCTGAGGGTCAGCAAGCACAACACAGGCAGTTAGAGACTGCCATCATACACACTGCAACTCTACACTGCAGTGGCATTAAAGATAGTTTTCCTAGAATAAGTTTCTCCCCGCCTGACCTGCAGCAAAAAACCCAGCCGGTTGAACACCCCAAACAAGGTATATATACCAGTCTACCCAGCGCTGTATAAACCCTACGGGTTTAGATATTCCCTTAATAATAATAATTGTAACGTTGAAATTTAGTTGAAAAAGTAAGCATAACAAACCTTTACTGGAAGAAGAGTTTCACTAAGTAGAGCTTTCTTATTGAACTTGAGAAAGCTCTACCTAGAGTTAAACTTTCTCTAGATTATAATATTCGAGAGGAAGTGCTAAACCTGTACTGGTTATGCAGAGCATAGGGGGGGGGAGATAGACGATGTGTGTGTGTGTATATACCTGTGACCGATTTCGAGAATTGTTCTACCCTGGCAGCGCCGGGCCAGGCTTTTCTGTTGGTTGCCTGGTCAACGCAGCCCGTCCCCTTAACCAAAAACGATGCACTGTTGTAAAAACAGTTAAATGAGTGGCTGTTGACGGCGTCTTGAACAGTTGAAATATAACATGGAAGGTGAGGGGGGGGGGATAGAGGGTGAGGGACGTGGGGTCAGGGAGGAGGGCAAGGTCAGGGAGAGAGGAAAATATAAGGTCAGACATGATGGTGAACGAGACGACCAAGGAATCAAGAGAGGCCCGAGGTGAACAAACAAGGCAGGCACTACACGATCCCAGACACACAGGGTCAAAGTTCAGAGTACACATCAGAGTCTAGAACAGGGATGGGTGGGGGTTAATTATTTTGACCAGCGCACCACTGCACCAGCTTAAGTCTGCTTTAAACCTCATGTAGCTGGTGAAACCCTTACTGGAATACTAATATCCTCATTGTCCTACCGAAGCCTCCCAGCTCAGGCTAAGACTTCAACACCTTGTAAGAGCCTCATTCGTCTGATGGAATATGACAAAATCTGGAGATTGTTCCGCGGGATCACCGCCCCCGTGGCCCGGACTATGACCAGGACTCCCGGTGGATCAGGGCCTGATCAACCAGGTTGTTAGTGCTGGATGCACGCAATCCAACGTACGAACCACAGCCCAAACTGCTTTGACAAGCTTTGAGGGGGTCACATTTTTGTCCAAGTACAACTGTAAATGTTTAATAAACGGCTCAAATTCCTGTCTTCCATTTAGACATCTAAAATGAATAAAGACATTATTGACATCGGCTAAAAAAATTGGTCAAGGAAGAACCAATCGGTGAGGAAAGTGAAATAAAATATTGGTACACACTTAACATGTGGTTATTTTATCGTAGGGTTTACAGGTCACCTCGCTTATCGTCTCTCACTTGCCAAGTGTATGTCTGCTCTTGCCTCAGCTGCTTTGTTACTTTGTTATACAACAAAAAAGCATACCGTGACTAGTTAATGGTCCAAGTTGAACCGAAACGTCGTTATAAGCTTCTCTCTGCCATGTGCGGGTTATTTCTTTATCGTTCCAGTCACGGTATGCTTTTATGTTGTATAACAAGGTAACAAAGTAGCTGAAGCAAGAGCAGACATACACTTGGCAAGTGAGAGACGATAAGCGAGGTGACCTGTAAACCCTCCGCCTCCTCCTAGGCTAGAAGTAAACAAAGAAACCAAGAGAAGAAAGTACACACACACACAGAGAATTCCCAGACTAACAAGCAGGTACCTGGAGGTACGAACGCCGGAACACAGGTGGCGCTGACATGCACCCACCTAGGGAACTAAAGAGTATCTGTCCTGAAATCGAGCAAAAACATTTCTTTAGCATTTTTTTTTTACAAATACTGAATTCCAGGAATCAGACCCAGGTGCTTCGTGCATGGGCACGTTAGCTATTTCTGAGGATCTGTGCTAATGTACGATAAATTGAAGGGTGAGCAGAGTTAGCGAAAAAATTCTATGGGTCGTCAACTCTCTCAGTGTTCATTGATTGTTAAACTGATTCATACACTTTCAGGATTTCTCTGTTATTGGTGTACAATTACTCTAGCCAACAAATTTTAACTTCTCATCCGGTTCAGAAACAAAATTGGTCGTGTTAAGGTAATTTTCATGCATTCATCATGAATCTGAGTTTTAGTATCTTATCATGTAAGATTTGCTTTGGCTATTTAAGGTTGGAAAATCACATGATATATGATACCTAACAACGATATGTATTATATTATACACAAATATTAAGTGTGGCTCACGCAATGACAAAACTATATATATATATATATATATATATATATATATATATATATATATATATATATATATATATATATATATATATATATATATATATATATATACAATATATATATAATATATATGCATAACAAAATAAGATTTCCATACGGTCATACAAACATTTACATCACAGTTTCAGGCATCAACGTCCAGTATGGGTCTCCCTCACCAGCGTCCAGTATGGGTCTCCCGCACCAGCGTCCAGTATGGGTCTCCCGCACCAGCGTCCAGTATGGGTCTCCCTCACCAGCGTCCAGTATGGGTCTCCCTCACCAGCGTCCAGTATGGTCTCCTCACCAGCGTCAGTAGGTCCCTCACCAGCGTCCAGTATGGGTCTCCCCACCAGCGTCCAGTATGGTTGGGTCTCCCGCACCAGCGTCCAGTATGGGTCTCCCGCACCAGCGTCCAGTATGGGTCTCCCTCACCAGCGTCCAGTATGGGTCTCCTCACCAGCGTCCAGTATGGGTCTCCCGCACCAGCGTCCAGTATGGGTCTCCCGCACCAGCGTCCAGTATGGGTCTCCCGCACCAGCGTTAAGTATGGATATCCCTCACCAGCGTCCAGTATGGGTCTCCCTCACCAGCGTCCAGTATGGGTCTCCCGCACCAGCGTCCAGTATGGGTCTCCCGCACCAGCGTCCAGTATGGGTCTCCCGCACCAGCGTCCAGTATGGGTCTCCGCACCAGCGTCCAGTATGGGTCTCCCGCACCAGCGTCCAGTATGGGTCTCCTCACCAGCGTCCAGTATGGGTCTCCCGCACCAGCGTCCAGTATGGGTCTCCCTCACCAGCGTCCAGTATGGATCTCCGTCACCAGCGTCCAGTATGGGTCTCCCGCACCAGCGTCCAGTATGGGTCTCCCGCACCAGCGTCCAGTATGGGTCTCCCTCACCAGCGTCCAGTATGGGTCTCCCGCACCAGCGTCCAGTATGGGTCTCCCTCACCAGCGTCCAGTATGGGTCTCCCTCTCCAGCGTCCAGTATGGGTCTCCCGCACCAGCGTCTAGTATGGGTCTCCCGCACCAGCGTCCAGTATGGGTCTCCCGCACCAGCGTCCAGTATGGGTCTCCCGCACCAGCGTCCAGTATGGGTCTCCCTCACCAGCGTCCAGTATGGGTCTCCCTCACCAGCGTCCAGTATGGGTCTCCCGCACCAGCGTCCAGTATGGGTCTCCCGCACCAGCGTCCAGTATGGGTCTCCCTCACCAGCGTCCAGTATGGGTCTCCCGCACCAGCGTCCAGTATGGGTCTCCCGCACCAGCGTCCAGTATGGGTCTCCCGCACCAGCGGTGGACGAGTCTTGTTGAAATTGTTCAGCGTGGGGGGGAGGGGGGGTTCCATTTCACAGACAAATGGACGTGTCGGAACAAAACTTAAGTTCAGATTTGAATTCGGCTAGTGTTATTATATAGACAATGCGGTCAACCTGCATGGGTAATGTGTGTATGAGTCTTCTTTGACTATATACTGCAAGAGATTTCCGACATGGATTTTGCCTATGTGGAAAAAAAAAGTATTTAAGATTTTTCTTAAATTTCCTAAATGACTTTTTCTTTCTTTTGTGTTTCTTCTGTTTGGTATTATTATTATTATAATCAAATAGAAGCGCTAAACCATCTGTTTGGTATTAATATGGGGAGCGATAAACACGTAGGGATTATACTGTCTGGTATGAGTGCTTTAGTTTATGTTCAATATCCGCAATTTCTTGGTATAAGTTTTCTGTCTTGTGATATTTACATTTTTTTGACCAGTTCAGAAACCAGTTGTTGCCTGAATCAGCAAAGTCTTATATTTTTTTTAACTTTCTTTAGACTTTCTCAACTGGATATAATTTCAGCAAACTTTGCAGACTTCTTCATTCATCTTCTTCATAAATTGTTCTGGGTTAAGACTGCTCAGGATGATTTCCTATGGAATGTTTTCAGTTGCTTCTTTATTTCATCTCTGTCAGTTCTTGGCTGTTGAGATTATCTTCCCTAAAAGATCACCTCACCTTAGATGTCTCTTAGGTTATCCACACCTGAATTTATGCTTGTTTGTACTTCTGTGTAGTTTTGATATGGCAGTTTATTATCTTTCTGAGAATTATTTTCTCATTGTTTGTGAAGATCTAGAGCTAGAGTACTTCCTGGTAGGTGTCTTATTGAGCTAGAGTACTTCCTGGTAGGTGTCTTATTGAGCTAGAGTACTTCCTGGTAGGTGTCTTATTGAGCTAGAGTACTTCCTGGTAGGTGTCTTATTGAGCTAGAGTACTTCATGGTAGGTGCCTTATTGAGCTAGAGTACTTCCTGGTAGGTGTCTTATTGAGCTAGAGTACTTCCTGGTAGGTGTCTTATTGAGCTAGAGTACTTTCTGGTAGGTGCCTTATTGAGCTAGAGTACTACCTGGTAGGTGCCCTATTGAGCTAGAGTACTTCCTGGTAGGTGCCTTATTGAGCTAGAGTACTTCATGGTAGGTACCTTATTGAGCTAGAGTACTTCCTGGTAGGTGCCTTACTGAGCTAGAGTACTTCATGGTAGGTACCTTATTGAACTAGAGTACTTCCTGGTAGGTGCCTTACTGAGCTAGAGTACTTCATGGTAGGTACCTTATTGAGCTAGAGTACTTCCTGGTAGGTGCCTTACTGAGCTAGAGTACTTCATGGTAGGTACCTTATTGAGCTAGAGTACTTCCTTGTAGGTGTCTTATTGAGCTAGAGTACTTCATGGTAGGTACCTTATTGAACTAGAGTACTTCCTGGTAGGTGCCTTACTGAGCTAGAGTACTTCATGGTAGTACCTTATTGATCTAGAGTACTTCTTTGTACTATGTTGCTGTCTCTCATAGGCTAGAGTGCTTCCTTGTAGGTATATGGCTAGAGTACTTCCTGGTAGGTGCCTTACTGAGCTAGAGTACTACCTGGTAAGTGCCTTATTAGGCTAGAGTATTTCCTGGTACTATGCTGCTGTCTCTCATAGGCTAAACTACTTCCTTGTAGGTATATGGCTAGAGTACTTCCTGGTAGGTACCTTATTGAGCTATAGTACTTCCTGGTAAGTGCCTTACTGAGCTAGAATACTTCATGGTAGTACCTTATTGAGCTAGAGTACTTCTTTGTACTATGTTGCTGTCTCTCATAGGCTAGAGTGCTTCCTTATAGATATATGGCTAGAGTACTTCCTCGTAGGTACCTTACTGAGCTAGAGTACTATCTGGTAAGTGCCTTATTGGGCTAGAGTACTTCCTGGTAGGTACCTTACTGAGCTAGAGTACTTCCTGGTAGATGCCTTATTGAGCTAGAGTACTACCTGGTAGGTGCCTTACTGAGCTAGAGTACTTCCTGGTAGGTGCCTTATTGAGCTAGAGTACTTCCTGGTAGATGCCTTATTGAGCTAGAGTACTTCCTGGTAGGTACCTTACAGAGCTAGAGTACTTCCTGGTACTATTCCTGGAACACTGTTGTTCTCTCTCATCTTCCACTTCACATTTGGAAGTTTTAAACTTACAAGGACAATACAATTTGGTATAAGATTCTGCAGACTTTGAAGTCAGCTTTGTATCTTCCCTGTCTGTTCACTTAGTTGTCCCTGGCGTTGTTGATGGTGTCTGTACAAGAGGACAGTTACCAGGTTTGTGGTCTCCACTTTTATTCCAAGCACTTCTACTGTATCTGTGCAGAGAAGTAAGTCTCTCACACAGAGTCCTCTGTCTTCCCGTAACTTACTTTAGTGAGAGTTTCTGTAAAAGTTACAATCATTGCGTCTGATTCTGTGAGGCCAGTGATGAAAGTTATTTTTTCATCTTTGTTTTAAGTCCTTGATCAATACTGGCAAACAATGGACGAGGATAAATGAGCCACATTAGTGCTAAATACAGTCACCTCCCCAGCCGCTGCAACCACCAATAGTACCACCACTGCCACCATCACCACTACTGCCACCATCACCACTACTGCCACCATCACCACCACTGCCACCATCACCACTGCCACCAACATCACCACTACCACCAACATCACCTCAGAAATGTCACAGACATTAAAAACATTTCTTCGATGTCAAGGTGGTAGGGAAGTGTAATGAACTGGCTGAGGGAGTAATATAAACACACTACACAGTTTGAAGGGTACGCAAGACGGGGTCAACAAAGTGAAGCAGAGGTGGAATGAGCTAGAGGGGGTCGAGGCTGAATCTACATATGATTTCAAAATTAGAAAAGGGTCCGAGAAGCGAGGAACCTACTACACCAGTCCAGTAAATGAAGGTTACAAGGTAAACCTCGTCATGCTCAACCCCGTCAACACAAGGTAACCCATCCTACGTGAAGCAATACGACATAGAAACTGCTAAATTTGTTCTCACACTAACCACCACACAGAATAGAGTAGCCACACAATACGGTTGTATACACGCTCGTTCAATAAAGACTGTAACAAGACAGTGGTTTCAACACACAAGCCGTGAAGGTACGAAGGAGCATGGGGGTGGCGGCAGGAGGAAGTGATCTATGGAGAACCACAAAGACTGGATGGTTGTGCTCGCTCACACGATGCCTCCTGCCCTCCAGCCCACCTGTGATGAATCACACCCACCTCACTTCTCCTTAGATAATGTTGTAAACACCTTCGCCATCCAGCCCTCCCTCCCTATAATTATCACCCTCTCCCATATTCCAGCTCTAGTTCTGGGGTCCTCCTCCTACAATTTCCACTGACTGATGTTATTTGCTTGTATATACTCTTGAACCTGTGTAATGAATAGCCCCTCACTATACTGAATCTTAGCTTACTGTTTTGTCCTGAAGGAATTTTTTGCGGGGCCAACGCCCCTGATGCTCTGTCCCAGACCAGTCCTCCTGGGGGATCAAAGTCTGCCCAACCAGGCTGTTACTGCTGGCCGCACACAGTCCGACGTATGAACCACAGCCCGGCTAATCAGGAACTGACTTGAAAACATTCAGGGGTCTATAACTGATAAGGCTCCAAGTGCCACCGAGTGTTATGTACAACATTGATGACATCGACAAGTAGAATAAATATCAATGATATACTAACAATCAGTAAGACACACGTACTAACAATCAACAAGAGACACGCACAATCAACAAGACACACATACAATCAAGTAGACACACGCACAAACAATCAGCAAGACACACGTACAAACAATCAAGACACACGTACTAACAATCAAGAAGACACACGTACAAACAATCAACAAGACACACGCACAATCAACAAGACACACGTACAATCAAGTAGACACACGTACAATCAACAAGACACACGTACAATCAGCAAGACACACGTACAAACAATCAAGACACGTACTAACAATCAAGAAGACACACGTACAAACAATCAACAAGACACACGTACAATCAAGAAGACACACGTACAATAAACAAGACACATACAAACAATCAACAAGACACATACAAACAATCAACAAGACACGTACTAACAATCAACAAGACACACGTACTAACAATCAACAAGACACACGTACAATCAACAAGACTCGTACAAACAACAAGACACACGTACTAACAATCAACAAGACTCGTACAAACAAGACACACGTACTAACAATCAACAAGACTCGTACAAACAATCAACAAGACACACGTACTAACAATCAACAAGACACACGTACTAACAATCAACAAGACACACGTACTAACAATCAACAAGACACACGTACAATCAACAAGACTCGTACAAACAACAAGACACACGTACTAACAATCAACAAGACACACGTACTAACAATCAACAAGACACACGTACAATCAACAAGACTCGTACAAACAACAAGACACACGTACTAACAATCAACAAGACTCGTACAAACAACAAGACACACGTACTAACAATCAACAAGACTCGTACAATCAACAAGACACACGTACTAACAATCAACAAGACTCGTACAAACAACAAGACACACGTACTAACAATCAACAAGACTCGTACAATCAACAAGACACACGTACTAACAATCAACAAGACTCGTACAAACAATCAACAAGACACACGTACTAACAATCAACAAGACACACGTACTAACAATCAACAAGACACACGTACAATCAACAAGACTCGTACAAACAACAAGACACACGTACTAACAATCAACAAGACACACGTACTAACAATCAACAAGACACACGTACAAACAATCAACATTACAACGCCTCCTCAAAGCCAACGAGGAGCAAGTCAATTTTGCTGCCGTTACATCTTCGTTAAACTTAACACGAGAGAGAGACATACAAGATCATTATTTGAGTGTGTAGCAATATCGGTGCGACACGACAACTCATTCATTGTTGCCACGATCATCGTAATAATAACGAACATGACGAGCACTTTCAGAGAGAAATCATTGTCGTACAACACGACATTCGTCGCTCTACCGCTGACAGGACTCAGACATGTTTCTGACCTTGCTAACATTGCTAACATGGGTTCGGGTACACTGCCAGACCGCGACACCTTTTACCCTGCTCTCAACACCTGTCATTATATTTCGTTTACAATGATTTTCACAGCTCTACACCGCGACGAGTCTCCCAGCAACACGCTTGGATGCGTGAATTTTTGAACGATCTAAACAGCGGACCAAAATATGCAAGTTGTTTTTTGATAAAACCATCAAGTTTCTTTAATGTAATCTATATAACAAAATCTTTGCGTTTAATGAACACTAAATTGCATAAACAGGAAGGTAACGTCTGCCAACAGGAGATACGAGTCATCTGTTGATGAACAAAAAGTCACAATAACTTGACTGGAACAATAAACAAATAACCCGCACATGGGAGCGACTTACGACGATGTTTGGGTCCAACTTGACCCATTAAGTAATTGCACACTATCTGTTCCGAGGAGGAGGAGCACGTCAAGGAGAGTCCATGTGGCTAGCTCTTCCTCACGTGGGAACACTGAAGGTGTGTTAATAAGCCAAGAAAGGCAAGCAGTGTGGCTCACTACCACTGGCAGTGTGGCTCACTACCACTGGCAGTGTGGCTCACTACCACTGGCAGTGTGGCTCACTACCACTGGCAGTGTGGCTCACTACCACTGGCAGTGTGGCTCACTACCACTGGCAGTGTGGTTCACTACCACTGGCAGTGTGGCTCTCTACCACTGGACACTATCTCCTCTGCCCTATAATACAACCCTCAACACTTGACTTACTCCCACGTATATATTTACTGTTAAGTGATAAGTGATGGTAAGTGAAGAGTGATAGTGACAAGTGACAGTAAGTGACGAATGTCAGAAAGTGACGAGTGTCAGTAGGTGACGAGTGTCAGAAAGTGACGAGTGTCAGAAAGTGGCGAGTGTCAGAAAGTGGCGAGTGTCAGAAAGTGGCGAGTGTCAGAAAGTGGCGAGTGTCAGAAAGTGGCGAGTGTCAGAAAGTGGCGAGTGTCAGAAAGTGGCGAGTGTCAGAAAGTGGCGAGTGTCAGAAAGTGGCGAGTGTCAGAAAGTGGCGAGTGTCAGAAAGTGGCGAGTGTCAGAAAGTGACGAGTGTTGTAAGTGACAAGTGTCAGAAAGCGACGAGTGTCAGTAAGTGACGAGTGTCAGTTGTAAGGAGACTTTACCGCTAGGACACTTGGACAGTACAAACCTGATATTTAAGTATCTTGAAAAATTGCGATACAGGTTTGCTGAGAGACGTTATAGGTTACGTAACGCCTTGTTGTGGACACAGTGTCTTGTCACCATACAAGTGGGCAGGTGTTGGCTCCATGACCCTTGCAGGTTTTGCGCTTACCCTAATTATAACAATTAAATAATCCAACACTGCGCTAAGTAGACGTCTACAGGTAACACTTAACGTAAGGTGGGAGTGTGCAGTTAACTTACACACCTGTAAGGTCCCTCCAGTGGTCTGACCTTGAGTTGTAAGTGGTACCACTGCCACCACTGCCACCACTGCCACTCCCTCCCTCGCACCATTTAGGCTGAAGACTATGAAGTAGACTGGAAACACATTGTTATTGCATTTTCGAATATATTTGATAATTATAGCTGCATTACAAGAAAAAAGGAGCGCTGATGTAAGCGGCAGGAACATAAAGTTTGCAACATAGCTGGCAAGTGTAGCCAGATGCCTGAGATGATGTTCACGAGCAGGCTTCCCTGTGCTGGCACACCCACAGGCAATGTTTCTTTCCTTGCAATGATAATGTTGCCTGTAGCCAACAAATACAGCAGACTGGCTGGCTGGCTGGCTGGCTGGCTGGCTGGCTGGCTGGCTGGCTGGCTCTGGCTCCCACACCTACATACTTCAGCTAAAGGAGGAATCTTAAAGAGGCGGTGGGAGTGTGAGTGAAGAGCAGTTTGACGGTGGTGGTGGAGTGTAAGTGGTGGTAGTGAAGGCGCGTGGCAGGTGGTGGTGGTGGTGGTGCACAATGTAGACCACGGTCACCACTACCTAGTAATTACTTGTACCTCCTTACTCGTTGAGACAGGTAAAAACTCCCACGAGCTGCTGCTGCTGCTGCCGCCCCCCATCTCCTTCAGATACTCTGCTTGTTTGGTAACAGGTGAAGGTGCCCCACCTTTCTGGTGGGTACCTCCCTTCACACTCCTGAAAGGTATCGCACCTACCTTCCTTGCCTTCATACCTTCTCAACCATTGGTTACCTGCTTACAGCATTTCCCCCATGAGACAAAGCAAACACTACAATGGTAAATATTACCTCGCCAAACACAGTCTTACTAAGCACTGCCTTGGTAGACATTAACCTGGCAGTTTGTAATGTCTGCCTGATAACAAGGTACAGACTGGTTCATAAGGAGGGTAACACTGTACAGACCAGTCTGTGAGAGGGGTAACACTGTACAGACCAGTCTGTGAGAGGGGTAACACTGTACAGACCAGTCTGTGAGAGGGGTAACACTGTACAGACCAGTCTGTGAGAGGGGTAACACTGTACAGACCAGTCTGTGAGAGGGCTGTACAGACCAGTCTGTGGAGGTAACCTGTACAGACCAGTCTGTGAGAGGGTAAACACTGTACAGACCAGTCTGTGAGAGGGGGAACACTGTACAGACCAGTCTGTGAGAGGGTAACTGTACAGACCAGTCTGGAGAGGTAATGACACTGTACAGACCAGTCTTGTGTAAGGGGCACTGTACAGACCAGTCTGGAAGTAACACTGTACAGACCAGTCTGTGAGAGGGGTAACACTGTACAGACCAGTCTGTGAGAGGGACTGTAAGACCAGTCTGTGAGAGGTAACACTGTACGACCAGTCTGTGAGAGGGGTAAACCCCTGTCTTACAGACCAGTCTGTGAGAGGGTAACACTGTACTGACCAGTCTGTGAGAGGGGTAAGTACACCTGTAACACTGTACAGACCAGTCTGTGAGAGGGGTAACACTGTACAGACCAGTCTGTGAGAGGGGTAACACTGTACAGACCAGTCTGTGAGAGGGGTAACACTGTACTGACCAGTCTGTGAGAGGGGTAACGCTATACAGACCAGTCTGTGAGAGGGGTAACACTGTACTGGCCAGTCTGTGAGAGGGGTAACACTGTACAGACTAGTCTGTGAGGGGTAACACTGTGCAGACCAGTCTGTGAGAGGGGTAACACTGTACAGACCAGTCTGTGAGGGGTAACACTGTGCAGACCAGTCTGTGAGAAGGGTAACACTGTACAGACCAGTCTGTGAGAGGGGTAACACTGTACAGACCAGTCTGTGAGAGGATTAACACACTTGTTCTCTACAGAGGTTTGGATCTGAATCCCGCCGCTGCCACCATTTGTGTTCATTATATTAACAAGGAAGCCCTACACTTGTAAGGGGTCAAACAGCACATGGAGTAATGCGAGGCAATCCGTTATGATCTGAGCAGAGGGTACCTCCAATTTCCTGGATCAAGAGCCCCTCCACCTGTGGTGGGGCTCTTGATTCAGGCACGAAGAGCCACTTCTACTCGTGCTGTACCGAACTTTCACCATACAATAACAGTAATCCAGCGTCACTTTACTCCCTGATTCTGGGATATTTACAGTGAAGGAGCTCTATGTCTACCACTTAAGTGACACCTCTCTTCACCTCTTCATATATAAGTGGAGAAACACGCATCGTCGCACTTTTCGTCAATGTTTTGAGCTACGAACCAAATGGCAAGGTTGGAGAGTGAGGTTATAGCTTTGATATACAACTGTGATGGGTCCACCTGTGTTTCCTGCTGAAGGTGGGGGCGGATGAAGGAGTGAGGAGGTTGGTCAAGTGAGGTGAGGCTTGGCAAGGATATGTGTGAGGTTAGGCAAGGGTGTATGTGTGTGAGAGAGAGAGAGGTTGGGTAAAGGGGGGTATTGAAGAGGTTGGGCAAGGGAGGGGTGGAGTGGAGGGGGGTGAGCGAGGCCCGTTTATACATTAGTAAACTACGTGCCTGGGGCTGTTGGAGGCCATCACCTTCAAAGAACAGCCACTTGGTAATAATAATTACAGCCATGTGGTAGTCTTAAACAATGGTAAAATACAAGCCAAGTGTGCTGGATAAGCCGGTGTTAGTGCAATCTCTGAGACACAGCTGATCAATCGTTACCTACGATCACCACCATCAGGGGCCACTAAACAACATCAAATTGCCCTCGTAATACATGCATACACAATATACCTCTACATCAAGAAGGCATCAGGCCGTATAATCATCAAACCCTTCCTAATTAATTGGCCTCACTAATCACTATTATCTTGATGTCTTAAACAATTCATGGAAGACTCAGAATAGTTGTCCACCAGCAGACATCACCACCAACCTCTTGCAAATTCACTGCCATTACAAATTACCATAATCTACCTCTCCTAAACAACTCGCAATGGTTCCAGAATACCTCTGTAACCATATTAGCTTGAGCTAGTGTATATTATTATATTCATGGGGGGAAGAGCTAAACCCGTAGGGGTTATGCAGCACCTGGGGAAAGAGAGGTAATCAGATTTGATCCTTGGAAGGGGATGGTACCTCCAACTTCTTTACGAGGCAGTCAGAAGAATCAAGGCATCAATACTGATCCATTGTTTAGTGAACAGGTACGACGGGACCCTAGATGCCAGCAACCAATAATAACGGCGAGTGCTGGCAAAAAAATCAGGGCCAAGAACCGAAACTCAACCAACAAAAACACAACCCAGAGCACAACTGAGAGGGTACAACCAGTCCTCCTCTTCACACTGTCAGAAAACTAGCATCCTCACGCTGACCCAGTTACGACACTGACCTAAAGTCGCCTTTACTAATCGTACCCTGACCACACACAAAGTTACCTGAGTGCTGCCTAACTGATGACCCAACCTGACTCTTTACTGCTTACCCTCAATGGAATTAAATGATTCCATCATGTGCGCCGATTTCAGCAGCCTGGGAAAAATCGAAACATGCGCTTCGTTTTCGATGGCTAACTAGGCTAAATCGTATTTAAAACATGAAATACACACACACACACAATATATATATATATATATATATATATATATATATATATATATATATATATATATATATATATATATATATATATATATATATATATATATATATATAGTGACCACGAACAAGTGGTATTGATCAATAACACTGCGACTAGCCAAGGATTCGAACCCATGCTGCTTTGGCCCGCCTCATGGTGAGCGAAAACCCATGACGCTCTAACCCACATGACCACGCAATCCTACAAGAACCAAGCACCCAGCCAAGCATGAGGCGGGCCAAAGCAGCATGGGTTCGAATTCTTGGCTAGTCGCAGTGTTGTTATTGATCAATACCACTTGTTCGTGGTCACAATAATATAAAATACTGCTCGTTGAGGCTAGTACACCAAACGGGGAGAATGAAATTAGCTCAGAGGCACCCACACCACCGTATGTCCTCGGACCAAGGGTAACACCTAGCTTGGCTGGGTGCTTGGTTCTTGTAGGATTGCGTGATCCTGTGGGTTAGAGCGTCGTGGGTTTTCGCTCACCATGAGGCGGGCCAAAGAAGCATGGGTTCGAATCCTTGGCTAATCGTAGTGTTATTGAGATCGTGCCGAATAGGTAAAACTTGCTATTTTGGCTTAAATAGCAACGCTCTTCTTGCCGAATAAGGCAAGCGAAAATTTGTGTATGCAATAATTTCGCAAAAATCATTCTGAACCTAATGAAAAATAATATATTTCATTGTGTTTGTTTATTATTAAATTATTGTACACGTATCTAAAATATACTTAGTTGGATTAGGCTAAATTAAATTGAGCTTGTTATAATAAGGTTAGGCAAGTTTTCTAAGGATCTTTTGGTACAAAAATATTATTTTTTACGTTAACATTAATGAAAAAAATCTATATTTAAACGTATAAGAGAAAATTTTAGAAAGGACTTAATTTTAAACGAGTTCTTGCTAATTGACCAATTTTACCTATACGGCACGACATTATATAAGGCTTGAGGAATACTACATATAAATCTTAATTAATAAATTTGTTATATATATATATATATATAAACATATTTAGTAATTAAGATTTATATGCAATATTCAGTTATTAAATGTGTGACTGTGTGTGTGCGTGTGAGTGATGTGAGCTTTGTATGTAGAAGAGCATTAGCTTGAGAGCTGCGTTAACCTCAGCCTAACTCACCCAGACAACCAATTTGCTTGCTGCAACGTCTCTATTAATGTACATACATTTATTGTGTATACATATTCATGTTCATACATTTACATGTTGGGCATATATAAAAGATTCTAGAAGTGTAGGTGGGAGGGCCAGGGTTAGAAGTTTACCCGGCAGGGGTAGTAGCAGTGGTGAAGGCAGCTACCCAGCAGGGGTAGTAGCAGTGGTGAAGGCAGCTACCCAGCCCTTGTTCAGTTATAATTATTTGAGGTCTTATTCACTGAAAGTCCTAAATATATTAAAGAATAAATGATAAATGAGAGTTGGTTATTCAACAATGAGAGTTCAATAAAGGTCTAAGCAGCGTTAACAATGCAATATACGGTATTATCATCCATGACTTATTATGATGATTATTCTTAAGGACTAACATTATTATAGTATATTATCATCATCACTAACAGGCACCTGGATGGGCTTCCTTCAAGACATAAACAAGAATTGTTTAAAGATTTTCGTTCACGACTTGGAAATACTACCTAATCCTTTACCTGAGCCAGGCTCGTCTGGTGCTTGCCTGATCAACCAGGCTGTTGCTACCGGTGTCCCGCTGGCCTACATATCCGCCACAGCCTGATTGATCCAGCACTTGGTGGAGGCATATGTCTACTTTCTTCTGAAAGATTTCTACACTTGTTGCAGCAGTGTGTCTGACATCTTCTGGATGGTGCTACACTATCACTATTACACTCACAGTCTTCACGTGTTCCTGGATGGTGCTACACCATCACTATTACACTCACAGTCTTCACGTGTTCCTGGATGGTGCTACACCATCACTATTACACTCACAGTCTTCACGTGTTCCTGGATGGTGCTACACCCTCACTATTACACTCACAGTCTTCACGTGTTCCTGGATGGTGCTACACTATCACTATTACACTCACAGTCTTCACGTGTTCCTGGATGGTGCTACACCCTCACTATTACACTCACAGTCTTCACGTGTTCCTGGATGGTGCTACACCATCACTATTACACTCACAGTCTTCACGTGTTCCTGGATGGTGCTACACCTCACTATTACACTCACAGTCTTCACGTGTTCCTGGATGGTGCTACACCATCACTATTACACTCACAGTCTTCACGTGTTCCTGGATGGTGCTACACCATCACTATTACACTCACAGTCTTCACGTGTTCCTGGATGGTGCTACACCATCACTATTACACTCACAGTCTTCACGTGTTCCTGGATGGTGCTACACCTCACTATTACACTCACAGTCTTCACGTGTTCCTGGATGGTGCTACACTATCACTATTACACTCACAGTCTTCACGTGTTCCTGGATGGTGCTACACCATCACTATTACACTCACAGTCTTCACGTGTTCCTGGATGGTGCTACACCATCACTATTACACTCACAGTCTTCACGTGTTCCTGGATGGTGCTACACCTCACTATTACACTCACAGTCTTCACGTGTTCCTGGATGGTGCTACACTATCACTATTACACTCACAGTCTTCACGTGTTCCTGGATGGTGCTACACCATCACTATTACACTCACAGTCTTCACGTGTTCCTGGATGGTGCTACACCATCACTATTACACTCAGTCTTCACGTGTTCCTGGATGGTGCTACACCATCACTATTACACTCACAGTCTTCACGTGTTCCTGGATGGTGCTACACCATCACTATTACACTCACAGTCTTCACGTGTTCCTGGATGGTGCTACACCATCACTATTACACTAGAGTCTTCACGTGTTCCTGGATGGTGCTACACCCTCACTATTACACTCACAGTCTTCACGTGTTCCTGGATGGTGCTACACATCACTATTACACTCACAGTCTTCACGTGTTCCTGGATGGTGCTACACCATCACTATTACACTCACAGTCTTCACGTGTTCCTGGATGGTGCTACACCATCACTATTACACTCACAGTCTTCACGTGTTCCTGGATGGTGCTACACCTCACTATTACACTCACAGTCTTCACGTGTTCCTGGATGGTGCTACACCATCACTATTACACTCACAGTCTTCACGTGTTCCTGGATGGTGCTACACCATCACTATTACACTCACAGTCTTCACGTGTTCCTGGATGGTGCTACACCATCACTATTACACTCACAGTCTTCACGTGTTCCTGGATGGTGCTACACCATCACTATTACACTCACAGTCTTCACGTGTTCCTGGATGGTGCTACACCATCACTATTACACTCACAGTCTTCACGTGTTCCTGGATGGTGCTACACCATCACTATTACACTCACAGTCTTCACGTGTTCCTGGATGGTGCTACACCATCACTATTACACTCACAGTCTTCACGTGTTCCTGGATGGTGCTACACTATCACTATTACACTCACAGTCTTCACGTGTTCCTGGATGGTGCTACACATCACTATTACACTCACAGTCTTCACGTGTTCCTGGATGGTGCTACACTATCACTATTACACTCACAGTCTTCACGTGTTCCTGGATGGTGCTACACTATCACTATTACACTCACAGTCTTCACGTGTTCCTGGATGGTGCTACACTATCACTATTACACTCACAGTCTTCACGTGTTCCTGGATGGTGCTACACTATCACTATTACACTCACAGTCTTCACGTGTTCCTGGATGGTGCTACACTATCACTATTACACTCACAGTCTTCACGTGTTCCTGGATGGTGCTACACTTCACTATTACACTCACAGTCTTCACGTGTTCCTGGATGGTGCTACACCATCACTATTACACTCACAGTCTTCACGTGTTCCTGGCTGGTGCTACACTATCACTATTACACTCACAGTCTTCACGTGTTCCTGGATGGTGCTACACCATCACTATTACACTCACAGTCTTCACGTGTTCCTGGATGGTGCTACACCATCACTATTACACTCACAGTCTTCACGTGTTCCTGGCTGGTGCTCCTCTTGTGTTTTATATGCAGTCTTACCACGTCTTCATTTTCTCACCCAAGGTTGGATAGATACTTTTCTCGGATCACTGCAGGCTTGAGGGATACCCTTCTCGGATCACTGAAGGCTTGAAGGATACGGGGATACCTTTCTCCGATCAAGCAGCGACCGAAACAATTATTATTAAAGGAACAAGCGCTAAACCCATATGAATGTTAATCATATATGTTAATTGATATATTTGATTTTGATAGTATTCGCTAAGATGGTATACCCGGAGGTGCCATACACCACCTGGGGATAGCGATGTGATCAGATTTGATCCGAGGAAGGGGAGGGGTAGCTCCAATTCCCTGGATCAACAGCAGCTCTGACGTCACTATCTTATGCAGCATTGAAATCACTACTCAAGGTAGCAATGAAGTCACTAATACAGCACTGAAGTTGCTAAGGTGGCAGTGAAGTGACCACAGCAGCGCTGAAGTGACCACAACAGCGCTGAAGTGACCACAGCAGCGCTGAAGTGACCACAGCAACGCTGAAGTGACCACGGCAGCACTGAAGTGACCACGGCAACGCTGAAGTGACCACGGCAGCACTGAAGTGACCACAGCAACGCTGAAGTGACCACGGCAGCACTGAAGTGACCACAGCAACGCTGAAGTGACCACGGCAGCACTGAAGTGACCACAGCAACGCTGAAGTGACCACAGCAACGCTGAAGTGACCACGGCAGCACTGAAGTGACCACGGCAGCACTGAAGTGACCACGGCAGCACTGAAGTGACCACGGCAGCGCTGAAGTGACCACGTCAGCGCTGAAGTGACCACGTCAGCGCTGAAGTGACCACAGCAGCGCTGAAGTGACCACAGCAGCGCTGAAGTGACCACAGCAGCGCTGAAGTGACCACGGCAGCACTGAAGTGACCACGTCAGCGCTGAAGTGACCACGTCAGCGCTGAAGTGACCACGACAGCGCTGAAGTGACCACGGCAGCGCTGAAGTGACCACGGCAGCGCTGAAGTGACCACGGCAGCGCTGAAGTGACTACGTCAGCGCTGAAGTGACCACGTCAGCGCTGAAGTGACCACGTCAGCGCTGAAGTGACCACAGCAGCGCTGAAGTGACCACGTCAGCGCTGATGTGACCACGTCAGCGCTGATGTGACCACGTCAGCGCTGATGTGACCACGTCAGCGCTGAAGTCACAGGTATGTGACATGTTATGAAGCAAGAGAGGGTAGAGAGATGGCAGGTGGTCTCACCTTTTGATCTGGTGTTGTGTGTGCGGTCAGTGACCTCCTCGTAGACGTGTGCCACGTTCTGCACACTGATCAGCTCTGACAACAGCATGGTGGATACGGGTGCCAGCCAAGCACCAGTGTGGTGCCAAGTACACACAAAGCTTGGCTGTTGACGGGGGAGCCAGTCAAGCCTGGCTGTCGACGGGGGTGCCAGTCAAGCACCAGAGTGGGAAGCCAACAATGTACAAGGCTTGGCTATTGACGGGGGTGCCAGCCGAACAAGTGTGTGATGCCAACTACACACAAGGCTTGGTTCAGCAGAGCCAGTTGAGAGGAACGTCTGGGGTGAGAGTCTGGCAACACTAGGAGCAAGGTTTCTGATTCCACAGGGTGCTGGGGGCACTAGGGAGGGTGTAGGGGATGGGTTAAGGGGTGTAGGGGACGTTGTGGAGGGTATTTATTGGCGGGGTAGAGGGCGTTGGTAGTGGTGGAGGGGACGTCCTCTGTTAGAACCACCTTCCTCTGCCACCTAGGTACGCACTGCTACCTAGGTACGCACTGCCACCTGAGTACGCACTGCCACCTGGGTACGCTCTCCGCCTCGCTTCAAGACAAAAGCGATTCGGGATACTGGCGTTTGTGTGGGAAGTGTTGTGGAGATCGGTGGGTGGGTGGGAGGTGGAGTGTTTGGGGGCACTGGGGAGGGGGTTATGGAGGTACACACTGGAGGGTTCAGTAGCCCGGGGAGTGTAAAGGAGCAGCAGGTCCTGGAGGTGTGTTGGCGGTAAGGGAGGGTGTGCCGCCACCACTCACTAGTTTCACTCAAGACAGGCGCTACAGTGGGGCACCACCACACTGATGTATCATGTAGCTCTTACTCCCGTGTATAGAGAGCACTCTGCTTCTCCGGCCCTGCCTACATGTAGTAGCAGTAGCAGCAGCGGGGAGGATTTGACTGCTGGTGGCCGCCCGTCAACTGTCTGCCAGGGCACTACGATGTCCGAAGTCCCTCACACACACACACAAACACCAACATACACACAAACACATACACACACACCTCTGCGTCTGTAGCTGCGTTCCTCTTGGGCGTAGCTTGTTACGCCGCTGATGAGTACGCCCACAACTACCCTCAAAAGCGTGACACACGCTCGCTCGCGCGCGCAGAGGGAGAGGAGAGAGTAATCCACACTTACGCAGCTCACGCACTCTCCGTCCTCATGCTACGCTTGCGCCACACTGACTAAACACACCGACGCGGCGTTCTTGCAAAAAAAAAAAAAAATCGGGGTAGGTAGCGGGAGCGAGCGTCGGGATGGGTGGGGATCGCTCAGGCGGGCGGCAGGATCGGTCAGGAGCGGCAGAGAGGCCTACTCTACTGCGGCCGAGACATTATGATACAGGTCGAGTGGTTACACACACTTGCCCCACACACCAACGCTGACACCAACAACCTCCTACCCAGTTCGCCAACCACCCAGACAACTACCCACTCAACTATCCTGTCAGCCTCACCGCTCAACTAGAATGCTAGCCAATCTGTTATTGATCTTAGGAGGCTGTGGGCGTCGAGGGGTTTTCAACAGGAGGAGGCTAGCTCCCTCTCACCACCACCAACTGGTGGAGAGAGAGGAAGCTAGTCCCTCTCATCACTACCAGCTGGCGGAGAGAGGGAGTTTTAATCGCTATCACCACTACCACCACTATTATTTGGTGGAGAGAATGAGGCTTGCCCCCCTCTCACTACCATGCACTCATCGCGTCAACTTTGGTGGAAGAGAGGGGGGGGGGAAGGTGGTCAGTTTCACCACCACTCCCTCACTACCACGTCAACTTTGGTGCAGAGGTCTGAGCGAATTTGTCCTCAAAGATTGTTAAGTTATACCATGACTTTAAGAAAGATCTTAGACGTCACCTTACGAAACAGACAAAGCAAATGCGATAGTAATTATGGACAAGGTAGATTATAATGGAAAAATGAACATGTTATTAGAAGACAAGGGTACTTACGTAGCCCTTAAGGGGAAGCGCTAAAGTAACAGTGGTCATATAGAGCCTGGGGAAACAGAGGCATTCAGGTTCCATCCAACGAAGGGAAGGATAAGTTCAGTTCCTTGGATCAATAGCCCCTCTCGATGTGACTATCCACACCCGGGAGATGAATAGATATGTTGAGAGAACACTGTCACTTCAGAGACAAGTCACGGAGACATGCGTCACTTCACTCGGCGACATACACACAATATACAATATTTGTTTTTCAACATGAGACACATTGAACACTACAGAGACTAACACATAAACAAACACACCTGATCACTTTCCAGGACTCGCAAGAGTCAGTCTTCGTATATTTCCAGCAAACCAGAGAAAATCTTAACCCACAGAAATAAATTGATTAATAACGAAGATCAATGCTATAAGACTTACGAGTCTACTGGCACACACAAATTTAATGATGATCTTGATCCTAGATCAAAGAGAATAAAACGAGAAGATAAAAATCTTCGTCTATAGAAGTAAATGTATTTCATCGTGATTACTATAATGTATCTCATCGTGATTATTATAATGTATCTCATCGTGATTAATATAATGTATCTCATGTTGATTACTATAATGTATCTCATCGTGATTATTATAATGTATCTCATCGTGATTAATATAATGTATCTCATGGTGATTACTATAATGTATCTCATGGTGATTACTATAATGTATCTCATGGTGATTACTATAATGTATCTCATGGTGATTACTATAATGTATCTCATGGTGATTACTATAATGTATCTCATGGTGATTACTATAATGTATCTCATCGTGATTACTATAATGTATCTCATGGTGATTACTAAAATGTATCTCATGGTGATTAATATAATGTATCTCATCGTGGTTACTATAATGTATCTCATCGTGGTTACTATAATGTATCTCATCGTGGTTACTATAATGTATCTCATGGTGATTACTATAATGTATCTCATCGTGATTACTATAATGTATCTCATCGTGGTTACTATAATGTATCTCATGGTGATTACTATAATGTATCTCATCGTGATTACTATAATGTATCTCATGGTGATTACTAAAATGTATCTCATGGTGATTAATATAATGTATCTCATCGTGGTTACTATAATGTATCTCATCGTGGTTACTATAATGTATCTCATCGTGGTTACTATAATGTATCTCATGGTGATTACTATAATATATCTCATCGTGGTTACTATAATGTATCTCATCGTGGTTACTATAATGTATCTCATGGTGATTACTATAATGTATCTCATCGTGGTTACTATGTATCTCATCGTGATTAATATAATGTATCTCATCGTGGTTACTATAATGTATCTCATGGTGATTACTATAATGTATCTCATCGTGGTTACTATAATGTATCTCATCGTGGTTACTATAATGTATCTCATGGTGATTACTATAATGTATCTCATCGTGATTAATATAATGTATCTCATCGTGGTTACTATAATGTATCTCATGGTGATTACTATAATGTATCTCATCGTGGTTACTATAATGTATCTCATCGTGATTACTATAATGTATCTCATCGTGGTTACTATAATGTATCTCATCGTGGTTACTATAATGTCACATAAGTACGCAATTCAGTACAGGTAACTAGACAAATTAAAATGTATCGTGACTGTAGAACCTCAGATTTACTCAAAACTTTCCAAAATGCCACAAACACGAGAAATATTAAACAAAAACTTAGGCAAAAAGAATGGGCTCAATTTTTTAACCAGCAACGGTAAAAATAACTAGGAAAAAACAGGGTTGTACAAAAAAAATAATGATCTCGTAAATAAACGGACCAAGACATCCAGGCATGAAAATCTCTCATTTCACACTGGAAGAAACCTAGAGTGTGTTTCTGGAGAAACCTAGAGTGTGTTTCTGGAGAAACCTAGTGTGTGCTTCTGGAGAAACCTAGTGTGTGCTTCTGGAGAAACCTAGTGTGTGCTTCTGGAGAAACCTAGAGTGTGTTTCTGGAGAAACCTAGAGTGTGTTTCTGGAGAAACCTAGAGTGTGTTTCTGGAGAAACCTAGTGTGTGCTTCTGGAGAAACCTAGTGTGTGCTTCTGGAGAAACCTAGTGTGTGCTTCTGGAGAAACCTAGAGTGTGTTTCTGGAGAAACCTAGAGTGTGTTTCTGGAGAAACCTAGTGTGTGCTTCTGGAGAAACTAGTGTGTGCTTCTGGAGAAACCTAGTGTGTGCTTCTGGAGAAGCCTAGTGTGTGCTTCTGGAGAAACCTAGTGTGTGCTTCTGAAGAAACCTAGTGTGTGCTTCTGGAGAAGCCTAGTGTGTGCTTCTGGAGAAACCTAGTGTGTGTTTCTGGAGAAACCTAGAGTGTGCTTCTGGAGAAGCCTAGTGTGTGCTTCTGGAAAAACCTAGAGTGTGTTTCTGGAGAAACCTAGTGTGTGCTTCTGGAGAAACCTAGAGTGTGCTTCTGGAGAAACCTAGAGTGTGCTTCTGGAGAAGCCTAGTGTGTGCTTCTGGAGAAACCTAGTGTGTGCTTCTGGAGAAACCTAGAGTGTGCTTCTGGAGAAGCCTAGTGTGTGCTTCTGGAGAAACCTAGTGTGTGCTTCTGAAGAAACCTAGTGTGTGCTTCTGAAGAAACCTAGTGTGTGCTTCTGGAGAAACCTAGTGTGTGCTTCTGAAGAAACCTAGAGTGTGCTTCTGGAGAAACCTAGTGTGTGCTTCTGAAGAAACTTAGAGTGTGCTTCTGGAAAAGCCTAGTGTGTGCTTCTGGAGAAACCTAGTGTGTGCTTCTGAAGATGCCTAGTGTGTGCTTCTGGAGAAACCTAGTGTGTGCTTCTGAAGAAGCCTAGTGTGTGCTTCTGGAGAAACCTAGTGTGTGCTTCTGGAGAAACCTAGAGTGTGCTTCTGGAGAAACCTAGAGTGTGCTTCTGGAGAAACCTAGTGTGTGCTTCTGGAGAAACCTAGTGTGTGCTTCTGAAGAAACCTAGTGTGTGCTTCTGGAGAAACCTAGAGTGTGCTTCTGAAGAAACCTAGTGTGTGTTTCTGGAGAAACCTAGTGTGTGCTTCTGGAGAAACCTAGAGTGTGCTTCTGGAGAAACCTAGAGTGTGCTTCTGAAGAAACCTAGTGTGTGCTTCTGGAGAAACCTAGAGTGTGCTTCTAGAGAAACATAGTGTGTGCTTCTGGAGAAACCTAAAGTGTGCTTCTGGAGAAGCCTAGTGTGTGCTTCTGGAGAAACCTAGTGTGTGCTTCTGGAGAAACCTAGAGTGTGCTTCTGGAGAAGCCTAGTGTGTGCTTCTGGAGAAACCTAGTGTGTGCTTCTGGAGAAACCTAGTGTGTGTTTCTGGAGAAACCTAGTGTGTGCTTCTGGAGAAACCTAGTGTGTGCTTCTGGAGAAACCTAGTGTGTGCTTCTGGAGAAGCCTAGTGTGTGCTTCTGGAGAAACCTAGTGTGTGCTTCTGGAGAAACCTAGTGTGTGTTTCTGGAGAAACCTAGTGTGTGTTTCTGAAGAAACCTAGTGTGTGCTTCTGGAGAAACCTAGTGTGTGCTTCTGGAGAAACCTAGTGTGTGTTTCTGGAGAAACCTAGTGTGTGCTTCTGGAGAAACCTAGTGTGTGTTTCTGAAGAAACCTAGTGTGTGTTTCTGGAGAAACCTAGTGTGTGCTTCTGGAGAAACCTAGTGTGTGTTTCTGGAGAAACCTAGTGTGTGTTTCTGGAGAAACCTAGTGTGTGTTTCTGAAGAAACCTAGTGTGTGTTTCTGGAGAAACCTAGTGTGTGTTTCTGAAGAAACCTAGTGTGTGTTTCTGAAGAAACCTAGTGTGTGTTTCTGAAGAAACCTAGTGTGTGTTTCTGGAGAAACCTAGTGTGTGTTTCTGGAGAAACCTAGTGTGTGTTTCTGGAGAAACCTAGTGTGTGTTTCTGAAGAAACCTAGTGTGTGCTTCTGGAGAAACCTAGTGTGTGCTTCTGGAGAAACCTAGTGTGTGCTTCTGGAGAAACCTAGTGTGTGCTTCTGGAGAAACCTAGTGTGTGCTTCTGGAGAAACCTAGTGTGTGCTTCTGGAGAAACCTAGTGTGTGCTTCTGGAGAAACCTAGTGTGTGCTTCTGGAGAAACCTAGTGTGTGCTTCTGGAGAAACCTAGTGTGTGCTTCTGGAGAAACCTAGTGTGTGCTTCTGGAGAAACCTAGTGTGTGCTTCTGGAGAAACCTAGAGTTTGTTTCTGGAGCAACCTAGTGTGTGCTTCTGGAGAAACCTATAGTGTGTTTCTGGAGAAACCTAGAGTGTGTTTCTGGAGAAACCTAGTGTGTGTTTCTGGAGAAACCTAGAGTGTTTTTCTGGAGAAACCTAGTGTGTGCTTCTGGAGAAACCTAGTGTGTGCTTCTGGAGAAACCTAGAGTGTGTTTCTGGAGAAACCTAGTGTGTGCTTCTGGAGAAACCTAGTGTGTGCTTCTGGAGAAACCTAGAGTGTGTTTCTGGAGAAACCTAGTGTGTGCTTCTGGAGAAACCTATAGTGTGTTTCTGGAGAAACCTAGTGTGTGCTTCTGGAGAAACCTAGAGTGTGCTTCTAGAGAAACCTAGTGTGTGCTTCTGGAGAAACCTAGAGTGTGCTTCTGGAGAAACCTAGAGTGTGTTTCTGGAGAAACCTAGAGTGTGCTTCTGGAGAAACCTAGTGTGTGCTTCTGGAGAAACCTAGAGTGTGCTTCTGGAGAAACCTAGTGTGTGCTTCTGGAGAAACCTAGAGTGTGCTTCTGGAGAAACCTAGAGTGTGTTTCTGGAGAAACCTAGAGTGTGCTTCTGGAGAAACCTAGAGTGTGCTTCTGGAGAAACCTAGAGTGTGCTTCTGGAGAAACCTAGAGTGTGTTTCTGGAGAAACCTAGAGTGTGTTTCTGGAGAAACCTAGAGTGTGTTTCTGGAGAAACCTAGAGTGTGTTTCTGGAGAAACCTAGAGTGTGTTTCTGGAGAAACCTAGAGTGTGTTTCTGGAGAAACCTAGAGTGTGTTTCTGGAGAAACCTAGAGTGTGTTTCTGGAGAAAGGTCTAAATTGATGCATTTCATAAGCCAAAATAATAAGAGTGATTGCTCCTCTACCGAATATGAGCTAGACATTGCACTGATGAATTAGTCACTTGTGCAATGTTGCACAAGTGACTAATTCATCAACTAGTTAGGTTTCTAAAAACAATTATACATGAGCCATTGCAATAAATAAGAGTCGATCAACAGCCCCTGGAGAGGATGGTATAACTTACGATAGTCTCAGAACTTCAAGACAAGTCCCTTGTATCTATAACTTTAAGTTACACTGAGGAGAATCCTCCCTTGTTCGAGGACCAGTAGACCCACTGTGCGTATTCTCAAGTCGGAAGAGCAAGACATTTACACCAATCACAGTGAGTAGCTGTCGTGAGACACTTCCAAGACTAATACCTAATATGCCATATATATTTATATATATATATATATATATATATATATATATATATATATATATATATATATATATATATTTTTATTAACACATCGGCCGATTCCCACCAAGGCAGGGTGGCCCGAAAAAGAAAAACTTTCATCATCATTCACTCCATCACTGTCTTGCCAGAAGGGTGCTTTACACTACAGTTATAAAACTGCAACATTTACACCCCTCCTTCAGAGTGCCGGCACTGTACTTCCCATCTCCAGAACTCAAGTCCGGCCTGCCGGTTTCCCTGAATCCCTTCATAAATGTTACTTTGCTCAAACTCCAACAGCACGTCAAGTATTAAAAACCATATGCCTCCATTCACTCCTATCAAATACGCTCACACATGCTTGCTGGAAATCCAAGCCCCTCGCACACAAAACTTCCTTTACCCCTCCCTCCAACCTTTCCTAGGCCGACCCCTACCCCGCCTTCCCTCCACTACAGATTTATACACTCTCGAAGTCACTCTGTCTCGTTCCATTCTCTCTACATGTCCAAACCACCTCAACAACCCCTCCTCAGCTCTCTGGACAATCGTTTTGGTAATCCCGCACCTCCTCCTAATTTCCAAACTCCGAATTCTCTGCATTATATTCACACCACACATTGACCTCAGACATGACATCTCCACTGCCTCCAGCCTTCTCCTCGTTGCAACATTCATCACCCATGCTTCACACCCATATAAGAGCGTTGGTATAACTATACTCTCATACATTCCCCTCTTTACTTCCATGGACAAGGTTCTTTGTCTCCACAGACTCCGAAGTGCTCCACTCACCCTTTCCCTCATCAATTCTATGATTCACCTCATCCTTCATAGACCCATCCGCCGACATGTCCACTCCCAAATATATATATATATATATATATATATATATATATATATATATATATATATATATATATATATATATATATATATTACTGTAACTACGATCGAGTGGTATTTAATCAATAACAACACTGCGACTAGCCGAGGACTCGAACCCACGTCGTTTTGGCCAGCCTCATTGTGAGCGAAAATCACATGACGCTCTAACCCACAGGTAGGTTGAGTGGTCATGTGGGTTAAAGCGTCATGTGATTTCACTCACCATGAGGCGGGCCAAACGCACGGTTCGAGTCTCGCTTCAGTGGTTAATACCATATTATAGAATAAGACACCAAATCTCACCTCATCTCCACAGTTTCATGCGCGGGTTGTGTGTGTAGAAGTGCATTA
>WNWK01005593.1:87500-115000 GCA_009830355.1 Cherax destructor
TTCTCCCCATTATTATAATATTTATGAAGTGCCTGTGGGGGTCATTTTGCAATTTCTCCCCATTTATGCAAACTTTATGTTGGGTATCGGTGAGGCCTGCCTTACTGAGGGTCAGATAAACAACCTGGTAATCCTCTTCACTGACCACTTCTTCAAATACCTCAGTGGGGAAAAAAGTCAGTAAATCTGTTAGGCAGGAACGACTGCTTATGACAGTGTGTTGAGTCTCGTACATCAAATTATGTTCATCAAGGTCACTTTGAATGGCATCCTGTATTATTGATTTCTGAAAATTGCCTACTATTGAGATGAGGTAGATAGGGCGGTAATTCGCTGCCAGGAACCTATCTCCCATTTTGTAAATAGGTATCACATTGGCCATCTTCCACAGCACCGGCAACATACCAATTTGTAATTATTTACTGGAGACTAGCTAACAGTTTACCAACTTCCTCTTTGCATTCTTTAAAAGCGTCTTTGAAAACAGTAGTTGGGGGCCCGGGGACTTGTGTGTCGTAAACCAGGTTACTTACGAGAAGCAAAAGGCCAGTGACTGTGCTCCTGCCTAATTTCTTCTCTTTACCTCCTCTACGACTATTAATTTCTGGCATCTTATTCGTATCTACCTGCGTGAAAATAGAGAATAAATATTTGGTTAAGATACATCAACTTTGTTAAGTTACTAGTAGTAAAGTGTCCTAAGTTAGGAAAGTGGAGGCGGCTCTTCCTAAGTCTTAATATTACATACTAGGAAGAAACCTTCAGCATTATTCTTGCATTATCCTCAAGCTTAAATTTCAGATTTTCCTCTGCCTTTTCTTATTCCTTTTTATATACATTTCCTTTGCTACGTCGCTGGAGCAACTTGTTCACTGTTATGATCACTCACTAAGAACCATCTGTACTGACCAGCAAATTGTTCAGTGTTATGGAGACTCACTAACAACCATCTGTACTGACCAGCAACTTGTTCAGTGTTATGGAGACTAACAACCATCTGTACTGACCAGCAACTTGTTCAGTGTTATGAAGACTCACTAAGAACCATCTGTACTGACCAGCAACTTGTTCAGTGTTATGGAGACTAACAACCATCTGTACTGACCAGCAACTTGTTCAGTGTTATGAAGACTCACTAACAACCATCTGTACTGACCAGCAACTTGTTCAGTGTTATGAAGACTCACTAACAACCATCTATACTGACCAGCAACACACTCATTACAGAGGTACGTTTACTGGTACAACGTTTCGCCTCAGGTTGTATTTCTCAAGTACATTTTGTGGCGAAACGTTATCCCAATAGACACTGGCAGCCTTCACTGTCTTACTGTGGTGGCGGTGTATCGCCACTTGTCTACAATCCTCTGTATTACTTGTTGCCAGGATACCAATAATATCAACTTCACAGTGTTCTAAAAGAACAGTCATGACAGTGTTGTTTTAGAAGAACATTCATGACTGTTGTTCAACATTTATGACAGTGTTGTTCTATAACATTCATGACAGTGTTGTTCTACAGCAACAATCATGATATTGTTGTTCTACAGCAACAATCATGACAGTGTTGTTCTACAGCAACAATCATGACAGTGTTGTTCTACAGCAACAATCATGACAGTGTTGTTCTACAGCAACAATCATGACAGTGTTGTTCTAGAGCAACAATCATGACAGTGCTGTTCTACAGCAACAATCATGACAGTGTTGTTCTAGAGCAACAATCATGACAGTGTTGTTCTACAGCAACAATCATGACTGTTGTTCTACAGCAACAATCATGACAGTGTTGTTTTAGAGCAACAATCATGACAGTGTTGTTCTAGAGCAACAATCATGACAGTGTTGTTCTACAGCAACAATCATGACAGTGTTGTTCTACAGCAACAATCATGACTGTTGTTCTACAGCAACAATCATGACAGTGTTGTTCTAGAGCAACAATCATGACAGAGTTGTTCTAGAGCAACAATCATGACAGTGTTGTTCTACAGCAACAATCATGACAGTGTTGTTCTAGAGCAACAATCATGACAGTGTTGTTCTACAGCAACAATCATGACAGTGTTGTTCTACAGCAACAATCATGACAGTGTTGTTCTACAGCAACAATCATGACTGTTGTTCTACAGCAACAATCATGACAGTGTTGTTCTACCGCAACAATCATGACAGTGTTGTTCTACAGCAACAATCATGACAGTGTTGTTTTACAGCAACAATCATGACAGTGTTGTTCTAGAGCAACAATCATGACATTTTTGTTCTAGAGCAACAATCATGACAGTGTTGTTCTAGAGCAACAATCATGACAGTGTTGTTCTACAGCAACAATTATGACATTGTTGTTCTACAGCAACAATCATGACAGTGTTGTTCTACAGCAACAATCATGACAGTGTTGTTCTACAGCAACAATCATGACAGTGTTGTTCTAGAGCAACAATCATGACAAGATGATTCTGAATGTCTTAGTGGAAAATGCACTTCACATTATGAAGAATGATGTTCAGTTCACGAAATATTCACAATTGATAATTACAGATGCCTCTTATCCATAGTCTAGATTCTTTGTGTCTCCAGGTGCTCTTAAGAAGCCAATCAAACACCAGGTAATTCCTTGAAGCGTAAAGCTGTACTGACATATTTTTGAGAATGTCAAATAAATACATCTTTGCCACAAAATCTTTATATTCAGTCATCTTGGAAAGTTCAATATGCTATTTTTGTTCCATAAAAAAAGATTAATATTTCGTCTTGGAGTGCAAAAAAAAAAAAAAAAACCGGTTCGGTGTCCTACAGTGCGACTCCCATCGTATCTCAAGAGAAGAGCTGCGAAGTAATAGTATCGGCCAGTGACAACACTCGGCTCTTGTTCGGAAACATCCAGTTGTACGTGTTGTGTGGTGGTATCAAAGACCCTCCCAGACAGGATAGTTGAAGGATGTCAAGGTGTCTTCACCCTAAGGAAAACTAGGGACCCTCATCCGAGGGTCCCTAGTTTTTCTTAGGGTGAAGGAAGAAAATAGGAAGATTTTCAAAACCGGTCACAGGTACATCTTCGATCAGAGTTATACTAATCACGATGGGAACAGCACTAGTGCAACCCGTGAGAAACATTTCTCAAGGCTCAAGCACTCACTCCTCTGTGAGAAAGCTAAGGTGAGCAGGTGGGCGGCGGGGAGGGGAATGAGGGATGCAGGAATGGGTATCAGAACAGTGGGAATGGGCAAGAAGACGGTGGGAATGGGCAGGAGGGCAGCGGGAATGGGCAGAGGTTGAGGAGTGAGGCAGTAGTGAAAGTATGTGAGTAACGGTGGTCAGCAGGTACCTCCCCTCCCCTCTCGGAAGCCCCCCCACGACGACCCCTACATGACGCTACATAATTACGTTCCTTTGTTGCTTAGCAGCTCCTTGCACATGCTGCTGCTGCTGTTGCTACTGCTGCTGTTGTTGCTGCTGCTGTTGTTGCTACTGCTGCTGTTGTTGCTGCTGCTGCTGTTGTTGTTGCTGCTGCTGTTGCTGCTACTGCTGATGTTGTTGCTGCTGCTGTTGTTGTTGCTGCTGATGTTGTTGCTGCTGCTGTTGCTGCTACTGCTGATGTTGTTGCTGCTGCTGCTGTTGTTGTTGCTGCTGCTGTTGCTGCTACTGCTGATGTTGTTGCTGCTGCTGTTGTTGTTGCTGCTGCTGTTGCTGCTACTGCTGATGTTGTTGCTGCTGCTGTTGTTGCTGCTGCTGTTGCTGCTACTGCTGATGTTGTTGCTGCTGCTGTTGCTGCTACTGCTGATGTTGTTGCTGCTGCTGCTGTTGTTGTTGCTGCTGCTGCTTGCTGATGTTGTTGCTGCTGCTGTTGTTGTTGCTGCTGCTGTTGCTGCTACTGCTGATGTTGTTGCTGCTGCTGTTGCTGCTGCTGCTGCTCCTGCTGGACGCGCTCACTCGCGCACGCACGCACGCACACACTAGCGAAGAGGCGAGGCCAGGAGCTATGAATCGACCCCTGCAACCACATATAAGTGTGTGTGTGTACTCACCTAAGTGCACACACAAACACACACACACATCCTATGAATCGACCCCTGCAGCCACAATTAGGCGAGTACACACACTCTTAATCAGACCAGTGACTACATAGTCATGACTGAAGAACCCAAGGTATCAGAGACATTAATATACTACCCGCCACTAAATAGCAGGAGACACGGAGAGGAGTGCAAAAACAAAACAAAACTAAGCAACGGTAAACACTACAACGCAAGTGTCCAGAAGATGTCATATGACCAAGACAAAGTGTCCAGAAGATGTCATATGACCAAGACAATGTCAAGAAGCCACATGACCAAGACAATGTGTTGTAGTGCCACTAGATTGTAAATTACGTCACAGTGTATAGTGCCACTGTGAGGAAAAAGTTCATTAGATAGGAGTAGGGAAAGTATGAATGTATGGTGGTAGTAGTTTGTTGGGCAGTGTACTTGTTAAGGCAGGGTGAGTGACTAGCTCCCGCTATCCCCCCCTTTTATACACTCGGTGGGAGGTGACGTGAGCGTCTCCGACCTGTGGAGGATCACTTGACTGGCGCTCCCAACGCATCTGTAAGTATTCGTTCTGTTCCTGCCTAATTTATTGTTGTGATTTTGTCTTAATAAGAGCTTCACTCTTATTTGGAATTTTGGACTTTAAATTTATTCCTGCCTTGATCTGAATTTTCGGTTACTTTGTTTAATCCTCACCATTTCTTTTAAAGTCCGTACGCATATCGTGTGAGTGATTTATCGAGCTGTGTGTAACTGAATTGCTTCTCTTCCGCATTTTTAGCCTTGATTGTCGTCTCCGATCATCCGACGCATGCAGAGATAAAGTTAAGGGAGTATTGATCAGGAGACGTCGCTACACCTCTCTACCTGACACTGGTCATCTACACAGCATTCTCCCAGTTGTAACTACACCAGCGTTCCTGGTGTCTTGACGGGCCACACCTTCAACACTGTGGTGATCAGAGGATCAGTCCACCTCTCCTCGGCAGAATATATAAGCGTGTTGGGCAACACCATCATCTGTCTAGTCACGACCAGCTGTGACCCCCCTTCCATTAACAACGGCTTGAGTTCCAGAACTTTACAAAGCTGTGACCAGAACATCAGCACGACACCATTCTATACCCCAAGACGTCTGTGTATAAATTAGCTTTGGATCACTAATTATTTATATATTTCACTTTTCTTAAAGTAGGATAAATTTCATGTTTAATTGTTTTATATTACTGACTGATGTTTATTATAATATTTTTTTTTTATTTTATTATGTTATTGAATTTTCTATTTTTTTCTTTCCATAAGGAAATGCTTTCTTAGGGTCTGACAGGGCTGAGTAAACCTTCACAGCCACTACACTGTAAATTACGTCAGTATATAGTGCCACTACACTGTAAATTACGTCAGTATATAGTGCCACTACACTGTAAATACATAATTCTCAAGCTGTAGATGAAGATTATCTCAGATATTTACCAACAATCTTCCCACACACAGCAGACACCCCCAACACAATACCGTAATTACTTCTTGTAACACACACCAGAGGGCTGCAATGGTAAAAGCACTATATGGCCGCACCTCTTCACATAAAAACATGAATTGCGAAGAGTTTTTGCAAGACCATTTTTTTGAGATGCTGATCCAAAAACAAAGATCTGGGGCAATAAAAAAAATTAATAATTGTTTCTTGAAAACTGCCACTAAGAGAACTTTTACAATTTTTTTTAAGACTGCCAAAATTGGATACATGAATGTGCTGCTTCTCTATTCTATATGATAGATACCATGTGTTTTCCGGCATATAAGGCGCACGATACAAGTATCATAACTGTAAATCAGTAATCATATTCAAGGGTTACTTACCCTCTTTACTTAAAAGACTAACCTAAAGCCGCCCCTTGACCCTGACCTTGAGCATATAAGGCGCAGGCTGATTTTTCAAGACAGTGAGACAAAAGATGCGCCTTACATTACCTGGAGTTTACCTGGAGAGGTTTCGGGGGTCAACGCCCCCGCTGCTCGATCTGAGACCATGCCGGAAAATACAGTATATGGTAGAAGCAAAAATTAACTGGATTTTGAATATAGTGTCAAAGTCAATGTTAACGGTAAAAATATCAGAGCTGGCCAGCATAGTCAATAAAGTATTTAAACTACTGAAAATACCTCGAATACTGAGAAAATACTCTGGAGCGAAGATACCTGATAATATATACATAAATTCTACCCGAGTCCTAGTATCAAAACCTACACACTACCATAAGGTACTGGAGTGAGAGGTATGGACGTGCAAAACAGACCCAGTGAAAAGAAGGAGCGTCCTAGACTAGTCAACCTGCTACCAGCTGATAACAGAAATATTGCTGTGAGGCTTCATAAACACAGGTAGTCTGAACTGGGAGGCTTCATAAACACAGGTAGTCTGAACTGGGAGGCTTCATAAACACAGGTAGTCTGAACTGGGAGGCTTCATAAACACACGTAACCTAAGCTGGGAAGCTTCATAAACACAGGTAGTCTGAGCTAGGAGGCTTCATAAACACAGGTAGTCTGAGTTGTGAGGCTTCATAAACACAGGTAGTCTGAGCTGGGAGGCTTCATAAACACAGGTAGTCTGAGCTGGGAGGCTTCATAAACACAGGTAATCTGAGCTGTGAGGCTTCATAAACACAGGTAGTCTGAGCTGGGAGGCTTCATAAACACAGGTAGTCTGAGCTGGGAGGCTTCATAAACACAGGTAGTCTGAGCTGGGAGGCTTCATAAACACAGGTAGCCTGAGCCTCATGAACACAAGTAGTCTGAACTGGGAGGCTTCACAAACACACGTAACCTAAGCTGGGAAGCTTCATAAACACAGGTAGCCTGAGCTGGGAGGTTTCATAAACACTAGTCTGAGCTGGGAGGCTTCATAAACACAGGTAGCATGAGCTGTGAGGCTTCGTAAACACAGGAAATCTGAGCTGGGAGGCTTCGTAAACACAGGTAGTCTGAGCTGGGAGGCTTCATAAACACAGGTAGCCTGAGCTGTGAGGCTTCATAAACACAGGTAATCTGCGCTGTGAGGCTTCATAAACACAGGTAATCTGAGCTGTGAGGCTTCATAAACACAGGTAGTCTGAGCTGGGAGGCTTCATAAACACAGGTAGTCTGAGCTGGGAGGCTTCATAAACACAGGTAGTCTGAGCTGGGAGGCTTCATAAACACAGGTAGTCTGAGCTGGGAGGCTTCATAAACACAGATAGTCTGAGCTGCGAGGTTTCACATAGTAAACTATGACAGAACTCTATGGCATCTACACGCTAAACTTGAAAGAATGACGAACCTTTCAGAAGCAAGGTTCGTCATTCTTTCAATGACCCAGATAGTGAGAAAAATTCCTAAAATTTCACATTTGCAGCTTCAACAGAGATGCTTTAGTACAGCACCTGGTGGAAGTGAAAGTTCACGAAGTGAAGGTTAAGTTCGTATATTCCTGACGGCAACATGACTGCGTCGAAAAAACAAACTTTTTAGCAAACTGAAGGAACAGTCAATAATGTGAGACGAGAACCTTCCCTTAGTGTAAACATTTGCTACTCCAGACAGTATACAGTTGTTACTCCAGATAGTATTCGGCTCACTTGTTACTATGGACAGTACTCGGCTCACTCGTTAATCTAGACAGTACTTGGCTCACTTATTACTACAGACAGTACTCGGCTCACCAGTTACTCTAGACATTACTTGGCTCACTTGTTACTACAGACAGTACTCGGCTCACCAGTTACTCTAGACAGTACTTGGCTCATTTGTTACTCTAGACAGTACGTGGCTCACTTGTTACTCTAGACAGTACTTGGCTCACTTGTTACTCTAGACAGTACTTGGCTCACTTGTTACTACAGACAGTACTTGACTCACTTGTTACTCTAGACAGTACTTGGCTCACTTGTTACTAAAGACAGTACTTGATTCACTTGTTACTCTAGACAGTACTTGGCTCACTTGTTACTAAAGACATTACTTGGCTCACCAGTTACTCTAGACATTACTTGGCTCACTTGTTACTACAGACAGTACTCGGCTCACCAGTTACTCTAGACAGTACTTGGCTCATTTGTTACTCTAGACAGTACGTGGCTCACTTGTTACTCTAGACAGTACTTGGCTCACTTGTTACTCTAGACAGTACTTGGCTCACTTGTTACTCTAGACAGTACTTGGCTCACTTGTTACTCTAGACAGTACGTGGCTCACTTGTTACTCTAGACAGTACTTGGCTCACTTGTTACTCTAGACAGTACGTGGCTCACGTGTTACTAGACAGTACTTGGCTCACTTGTTACTCTAGACAGTACGTGGCTCACTTGTTACTACAGACAGTACTTAAATCACTTGTTACTCTAGACAGTACTTGCTCACTTGTTGCTCTAGACAGTACGTGACTCACTTGTTACTCTAGACAGTACTTGGCTCACTTGTTACTCTAGACAGTACTTGGCTCACTTGTTACTCTAGACAGTACGTGGCTCACGTGTTACTAGACAGTACTTGGCTCACTTGTTACTCTAGACAGTACGTGGCTCACGTGTTACTAGACAGTACTTGGCTCACTTGTTACACTAGACAGTACTTGGCTCACTTGTTACTCTAGACAGTACGTGGCTCACTTGTTACTCTAGACAGTACGTGGCTCACGTGTTACTAGACAGTACTTGGCTCACTTGTTACTCTAGACAGTACTTGGCTCACTTGTTACTCTAGACAGTACGTGGCTCACGTGTTACTAGACAGTACTTGGCTCACTTGTTACTCTAGACAGTACGTGGCTCACGTGTTACTAGACAGTACTTGGCTCACTTGTTACACTAGACAGTACTTGGCTCACTTGTTACTCTAGACAGTACGTGGCTCACTTGTTACTACAGACAGTACTTAAATCACTTGTTACTCTAGACAGTACTTGCTCACTTGTTGCTCTAGACAGTACGTGACTCACTTGTTACTACAGACAGTACTTGGCTCACTTGTTACTCTAGACAGTACTTGGCTCACTTGTTACTACAGACAGTACTTGGCTCACTTGTTACTCTAGACAGTACTTGGCTCACTTGTTACTACAGACAGTACTTGGCTCACTTGTTACTCTAGACAGTACGTGGCTCACTTGTTACTCTAGACAGTACTTGGCTCACTTGTTACAGACAGTACTTGGCTCACTTGTTACTTTAGACAGTACGTGACTCACTTGTTACTACAGACAGTACTTGGCTCACTTGTTACTCTAGACAGTACTTGGCTCACTTGTTACTACAGACAGTACTTGGCTCACTTGTTACTCTAGACAGTACTTGGCTCACTTGTTACAGACAGTACTTGGCTCACTTGTTACTCTAGACAGTACGTGGCTCACTTGTTACTCTAGACAGTACTTGGCTCACTTGTTACAGACAGTACTTGGCTCACTTGTTACTCTAGACAGTACGTGACTCACTTGTTACTACAGACAGTACTTGGCTCACTTGTTACTCTAGACAGTACTTGGCTCACTTGTTACTACAGACAGTACTTGGCTCACTTGTTACAGACAGTACTTGGCTCACTTGTTACTACAGACAGTACTTGGCTCACTTGTTACTCTAGACAGTACGTGACTCACTTGTTACTACAGACAGTACTTAGCTCACTTGTTACTCTAGACAGTACGTGACTCACTTGTTACTACAGACAGTACTTGGCTCACTTGTTACTCTAGACAGTACGTGACTCACTTGTTACTACAGACAGTACTTGGCTCACTTGTTACTACAGACAGTACTTGGCTCACTTGTTACTACAGACAGTACTTGGCTCACTTGTTACAGACAGTACTTGGCTCACTTGTTACTCTAGACAGTACGTGGCTCACTTGTTACTCTAGACAGTACTTGGCTCACTTGTTACTCTAGACCGTACGTGGCTCACTTGTTACAGACAGTACTTGGCTCACTTGTTACTCTAGACAGTACTTGGCTCACTTGTTGCTCTAGACAGTACGTGGCTCACTTGTTACAGACAGTACTTGGCTCACTTGTTACTCTAGACAGTACTTGGCTCACTTGTTGCTCTAGACAGTATGTGGCTCACTTGTTACAGACAGTACTTGGCTCACTTGTTACTCTAGACAGTACTTGGCTCACTTGTTGCTCTAGACAGTACGTGGCTCACTTGTTACAGACAGTACTTGGCTCACTTGTTACTCTAGACAGTACTCGGCTCACTTGTTTTCCTCATTTTTATACTTGACACAGAGAAAACACAAATCCTTCATAGACCAATCAGTGTGTAATGATATGTGAGTCAGCGGACGGCTAGCTGCAACAGCCAGGTTGAACACGTAATCATCAAAGGTGCCTGCCCTCAGTCTGGACAGCGGGAGTACAACCCCCCCTCCCGTCAAAACCGGTCACAGGTGTCATACAACATGCGAGGGACATCCACCAGTTAGTTGACGAGGGTTGTTAAGTCTGCTTGTCATCTGTTCGTCACCAGTCAAGTGTAACTAATACCACAATAAAATGTCGCATTAGTTGCATTTGTTCTTTTACCTAAGATATTGTCGGTAATTTTACCAACATTATTACAGTATTTTAATACCTAAAACTGGGATTAAAGTACACTCTAAGGTGTATATACAGAACATATTATGCAACGAGAGATACACACCTCTAGTGTACATATCCTGTGAAGTGTAGAATGAAGGGCTGGATCACCGCTTCCTCTCTTACCACAACATAACAGACAGGAGCAGCTATGCAGTTTTTGAGATGCCTTGTTGAACTAAAACTAAACTAGAAACCTCACGTTACTATGCTAAAATTAACGTAATATAGAACATATAAACACCCCTAAGCCATCAATTTACATAACGTTAGATAGCAGTTCTTCTCCCCAGGAGGAGACAAATTTCCGGATGAGTCGGTATCTCTTACTGGGATGGTGTTCAAGCAGAAGACACAACTATACCTTTGAAGAGTTTCGAGAGTATCTACTCTCTGAGCCCGGCCATGGGCCAGGCTCGTTATCCCAGTACATTTACCACTCTTGGCTCAGCAGACACAACGATACATACGGAAGAGCCATAAACTATCCCTTTTGAGAATACTTAATGAATAAAGAATGTAAGAGGAACACAAAGCGGTTTAGTAGACCATTAAGAATGTTTCTGGCTAGTGACACACCCTCTTATAACACACAGGAGATTTTCCTGGTCATTTGGCGAGTTTCTTCCTCACGGGTCAACACTTGTATACACTAACTGGTGTACCAAGTGTATGTACCAAGGGGTGTATATCAGTGTATGTACTAAGAGGTGTATATCTCTCAGTGTATGTACCGAGAGGTGTATATCTCTCAGTGTATTCAATGTACCAAGGGGTGTATATCTCTCAGTGTATGTACTAAGAGGTGTATATCTCTCAGTGTATGTACTAAGAGGTGTATATCTCTCAGTGTATGTACTAAGAGGTGTATATCTCTCAGTGTATGTACTAAGAGGTGTATATCTCTCAGTGTATGTACAGAGTGTATATTCTCAGTGTATGTACAAGGGTGTATATCTCTCAGTGTATGTACTAAGAGGTGTATATCTCTCAGTGTATGTACTAAGAGGTGTATATCTCTCAGTGTATGTACAAGGGTGTATATCTCTCAGTGTATGTACTAAGAGGGTATATCTCTCAGTGTATGACGAGATATCTCAGTGTATGTACTAAGAGGTGTATATCTCTCAGTGTATGTACTAAGAGGTGTATATCTCTCAGTGTATGTACTAAGAGGTGTATATCTCTCAGTGTATGTACTAAGAGGTGTATATCTCTCAGTGTATGTACTAAGAGGTGTATATCTCTCAGTGTATGTACTAAGAGGTGTATATCTCTCAGTGTATTCAATGTACCAAGGGGTGTATATCTCTCAGTGTATGTACTAAGAGGTGTATATCTCTCAGTGTATGTACTAAGAGGTGTATATCTCTCAGTGTATGTACTAAGAGGTGTATATCTCTCAGTGTATGTACTAAGAGGTGTATATCTCTCAGTGTATGTACTAAGAGGTGTATATCTCTCAGTGTATGTACTAAGAGGTGTATATCTCTCAGTGTATTCAATGTACCAAGGGGTGTATATCTCTCAGTGTATGTACTAAGAGGTGTATATCTCTCAGTGTATGTACTAAGAGGTGTATTCTCTCAGTGATCATGTACCAAGGGGTGTATATCTCTCAGTGTATGTACTAAGAGGTGTATATCTCTCAGTGTATGTACAAGGGTGTATATCTCTCAGTGTATGTACTAAGAGGTGTATATCTCTCAGTGTATGTACTAAGAGGTGTATATCCTCTCAGTGTATCAATGTACTAAGAGGTGTATATCTCTCAGTGTATGTACTAAGAGGTATATATCTCTCAGTGTATGTACTAAGAGGTTATATCTCTCAGTGTATGTACTAAGAGGTGTATATCTCTCAGTGTATGTACTAAGAGGTGTATATCTCTCAGTGTATGTACTAAGAGGTTATATCTCTCAGTATATGTACTAAGAAGTGTATATCTCTCAGTGTATGTACTAAGAGGTGTATATCTCTCACTGTATGTACTAAGAGGTGTATATCTCTCAGTGTATGTACTAAAAGGTGTATATCTCTCAGTGTATGTACTAAGAGGTGTATATCTCTCAGTGTATGTACTAAGAGGTGTATATCTCTCAGTGTATGTACTTAAGAGTGTATACTCTCAGTGTATGTACTAAGAGGTGTATATCTCTCAGTGTATGTACTAAGAGGTTATATCTCTCAGTGTATGTATCTAAAGGTGTAAATATCTCTCAGTGTATGTACTAAGAGTGTATATCTCTCTAGTGTAGTAACCTACAGGGTGTATATCCTCAGTGTAGTAATCCTAGTGTATACCTCTCTAGTGTATGTAACCTTAAGATGGTAGTAACCTCCTAGTGTAGTAACCTCCTAGTGGTAGTAACTCCCTGTGGTAGTAACTCCTAGTGGTAGTAACCTCCCTAGTGGTAGTAACCTCCCTAGTGGTAGTAACCTCCCTAGTGGTAGTAACCTCCCTAGTGGTAGTAATCTCCCTAGTGGTAGTAACCTCCCTAGTGGTAGTAACCTCCCTAGTGGTAGTAACCTCCCTAGTGGTAGTAATCTCCCTAGTGGTAGTAATCCCGTGGTAGTAACCTCCCTAGTGGTAGTAACCTCCCTAGTGGTAGTAACCTCCCTAGTGGTAGTAATCTCCCTAGTGGTAGTAACCTCCCTAGTGGTAGTAATCTCCCTGGTGGTAGTAACCTCCCTAGTGGTAGTAATCTCCCTGGTGGTAGTAACCTCCCTAGTGGTAGTAATCTCCCTGGTGGTAGTAACCTCCCTAGTGGTAGTAACCTCCCTAGTGGTAGTAACCTCCTAGTGGTAGTAACTCCTGGTGGTAGTAACCTCCCTAGTGGTAGTAAACTCCCTGTGGTAGTAACCTCCTGTGGTAGTAACCTCCCCGTGGTAGTAACCTCCTGTGTAGTAACTCCCTGGTGGTAGTAACCTCCTGTGGTAGTAACCCCCTGGTGGTAGTAACCTCCCTGGTGTAGTAACCTCCCTGGTGGATACTCAGTAACCTCCTGGTTTTAGTAACCTCCTGGTGTAGTAACCTCCTGGTGGTAGTAACCTCCTGGTGGTAGTAACCTCCCTGGTGGCTCTGTAGAACCTCCCTGGTGGTATAACCTCCTGGTGTCATAACCTCCTGGTTTTAGTAACCTCCTGGTGATAGTAACTTTCCCTGGTGGTAGTAACCTCCCTCGTTTTAGTAACCTCCTGGTTTTAGTAACCTCCTGGTGTAGTCAACCTCCTGGTGTAGTAACCTCCCTGGTGTCAGTAATCTCCCTGGTTTTAGTAACCTCCCTAATGGCAGTAACCCCCCTGGTGGTAGTAACCTCCCTGGTGCTAGTAACCTCCATGGTTTTAGTAACCTCCATGGTTTTAGTAACCTCCATGGTTTTAGTAACCTCCATGGTTTTAGTAACCTCCCTGGTGCTAGTAACCTCCCTGGTGCTAGTAACCTCCCTGGTGCTAGTAACCTCCTAGGTGCTAGTAACCTCCTAGGTGCTAGTAACCTCCCTGGTGGTAGTAACCTCCCTGGTGGTAGTAACCTCCCAGGTGCTAGTAACCTCCTGGTGGTAGTAACTTCCCTGGTGCTAGTAACCTCCCTGTGCTAGTAACCCGTGCTAGTAACCTCCCAGGTGCTAGTAACCTCCCTGGTGTAGTAACTCCTGGTGCTAGTAACCTCCCTGGTGTAGTAACCTCCCATGGTGCTAGTAACCTCCCTGGTGAGTAACTCCCTGGTGCTAGTAACCTCCCTGGTGCTAGTAACCTCCTTGGTGCTAGTAACCTCCCTGGTGCTAGTAACCTCCCTGGTGCTAGTAACCTCCCTGGTGCTAGTAACCTCCCTGGTGCTAGTAACCTCCCTGGTGCTAGTAACCTCCCTGGTGCTAGTAACCTCCCTGGTGCTAGTAACCTCCCTGGTGGTAGTAACCTCCCTGGTGCTAGTAACCTCCTTGGTGCTAGTAACCACCCTGGTGCTAGTAACTTCCCTGGTGCTAGTAACCACCCTGGTGCTAGTAACCTCCCTGGTGCTAGTAACCTCCCTGGTGCTAGTAACCACCCTGGTGCTAGTAACCTCCCAGGTGCTAGTAACCTCCCTGGTGCTAGTAACCACCCTGGTGCTAGTAACCTCCCTGGTGCTAGTAACCTCCCTGGTGCTAGTAACCACCCTGGTGCTAGTAACCACCCTGGTGCTAGTAACCACCCTGGTGCTAGTAACCTCCCTGGTGCTAGTAACCTCCCTGGTGCTAGTAACCTCCCTGGTGCTAGTAACCTCCCAGGTGCTAGTAACGTCCCTGGTGGTAGTAACTTCCCTGGTGCTATTAACCTCCCTGGTGGTAGTAACCTCCCTGGTGCTAGTAACCTCCCTGGTGGTAGTAACCTCCCTGGTGCATTAACCCCCTGGTGTAGTAACCGTAACTCCCCGGTGGTAGTAACCTCCCCGGTGCTAGTAACCTCCTGGTGCTAGTAACCTCCTGGTGGTAGTAACCTCCCCGGTGCTATTAACCTCCCCGGTGGTAGTAACCTCCTGGTGCTAGTAACCTCCAGGTGCTAGTAACCTCCCCGGTGGTAGTAACTTCCCTGGTGCTAGTAACCTCCCTGGTGCTAGTAACCTCCCTGGTGCTATTAACCTCCCCGGTGGCTAGTAACCTTCCTGGTGCTAGTAACTTCCTGGTGGTAGTAACCTCCCTGGTGCTAGTAACCTCCCTGGTGGTAGTAACCTCCCTGGTGCTAGTAACCTCCCTGGTGGTAGTAACCTCCCTGGTGCTAGTAACCTCCCTGGTGGTAGTAACCTCCCTGGTGCTAGTAACCTCCCTGGTGGTAGTAACCTCCCTGGTGCTATTAACCTCCCTGGTGGTAGTAACCTCCCTGGTGGTAGTAACCTCCTGGTGCTAGTAACCTCCCTGGTGGTAGTAACCTCCTGGTGCTAGTAACCTCCTGGTGCTAGTAACCTCCTGGTGCTAGTAACCTCCCTGGTGCTAGTAACCTCCCTGGTGCTAGTAACCTCCCTGGTGCTAGTAACCTCCCTGGTGCTAGTAACCTCCCTGGTGCTAGTAACCTCCCTGGTGCTAGTAACCTCCCTGGTGCTAGTAACCTCCCTGGTGTAGTAACCACCCAAGCATCGGGTGTAGTAACCACGCCCTGGTGCAGTACCCCTGGTGCAGCAACCTCCTGGTGTAGTAACCACCCAAGCATCGGGTGTGGTGACCACCACAGCACCTGGTGCAGTGACCACCCCAGCACCTGGTGTAGTAACCACCCCAGCATCGAGTGAGTGACCACCCCAGCACCTGGTGTAGTGACCACCCCAGCACCTGGTGTAGTGACCACCCCAGCACCTGGTGTAGTGACCACCCCAGCACCTGGTGTAGTGACCACCCCAGCACCTGGTGTAGTGGCCACCCTATCACCTAGTGTAGTGACCATCCCAGCACCTGGTGTAGTGACCACTTCAGCAACCTGGGGTAATGACCACCCCAGAACCTGGGGGGTGTACACAGGGTGGCAGCTTCTGGGACGTACATACATCACAGACAATTCTGGTTTGTAGACGAGAGTGCCTCAACCCTAGAGATACTTCAGGTCACACTGATGTATAACTGTGACCTGTAGCTGCTACGACCTGTGACCTGTGTAACCTGCTGCTAGACTATGGTGACCCCTGCTAGATTATGGTGACCCCTGCTAGATCGTGATGACCTTTGCTAGACCATGGTGACCTTTTTTAGACTATGGCGACCTTTTTTTAGACCATGGTGATCTTTGCTAGACTATGGTGACTTTGGCAGAGTATGGTGACCTTTGCAAGACTATGGTGACCCTTACCTGAACGAGGTGACCTTTATTAGACCGTAGTGACATGCAATATTGGTCTGGGAGACCTGCGACCTGTAGTACAGGTCTGGGAGACCTGTGACCTGTAAGACAGGTCTGGGAGACCTGTGATCTGTCGGACAGGTCTGAGAGACTTGTAACCTGTAGTACAGGTCTGGGAAATCTGTGACCTGTAGTACAGGTCTGGGAAATCTGTGACCTGTAGTACAGGTCTGGGAAATCTGTGATCTGTAATACAGGTCTGGGAAATCTGTGATCTGTAATACAGGTCTGGGAGACCTGTGACCTGTAGTACAGGTCTGGGAGACCTGTGACCTGTAGTACAGGTCTGGGAGACCTGTAAGGTCTGCAGGGCCGACGCCCCGGTGGTGATGAACAGTCTCTCTACCCTCGTAAAGCTGGAGTAATGATCACCCTGGCTGGTACCCGCTGGTGGTAGTGGTGGTGGTGGTAGTGGTGGTGGTAGTGGTGGTGGTGGTGGTGGTGGTGGTGGTGGTGGTGGTGGTGGTGGTGGTGGTGGTGGTGGTGGTGTGGTGGTGGTAGTGGTGGTGGTGGTGGTGGTGGTGGTGGTGGTAGTGGTGGTGGTGGTGGTGGTGGTGGTGGTGGTGGTGGTGTGGTAGTGGTGGGGGTAGTGGTGGTGGTAGTGGTGGTGGTGGTGGTGGTAGTGTGGTGGTAGTGGTGGTGGTGGTGGTGGAGTGTGTGGTGGCTGGTGTGGTAGTGGGGCGGTGTGTGTGTAGTGGTGGTGGTAGTGGGTGGTGTGTAGTGGTGGTGGTGTGGTAGTGGTGGTGGGTGGTAGTGTGGTGAGTGGTGGTGGTGGTGGTTGTGGTAGTGTGGTGGCGGTAGTGGTAGTAGTGGTGGTGGTTGTGGTGGTAGTGGTGGTGTTGTAGTGGTGGTGGTGGTAGTGGTGGTGTGGTGGTGGTGTCCCCGTAGTTCGATTGTTAGCGCACTCAGCTCACACACTGAGGTCCGTGGTTCGATCCCCGGTACTGGTGGAAACATTGTGTGGGTCGCATCCTGGGACAAAACTGACCTAATTTGCGGGGAATGCTCGCATACACGGTATTCTGATAAGTATGTCTGATGTCAGCTATGGTCTGTATACCTTGTACATGTACTGGTAGTAAATAAAGATTATTATTAATACTCGTGGTGATAGTGGTGGTAGTAGTGGTGGTGATGATGGTAGTAGTGATGGTAGTAGTAGCAGTGTTAGTGATGGTGCTAGTAGTGGTTGTAGTGATGGTGGTAGTGGAGGTGGTGGTAGTGGAGGTGGTGGTGGTAGGGGTAGTGGTAGGGGTGGTGGTGGGTGGTAGTGGTTCTGCTGCAACTTCTATTGTACTACTACTACCACAACTATTACTGGTACTGTTTCTACTGCTATTACTACTACGATTATCTCCATTTCTACAACTACTACCACCGCTACTATTATCTTACTACTACTGCAATTACTAGTATCGATACTACTAATGCCACTGCAATTATATTACTACTACTACTACTACTACTACCATTACTACTACGGCCACAATTACTACTACTTTCAGTACTTTTACCACTAAGACTACTACATCTCTTACCAACAGACCCACTAGCGTTACCACTACTACTAGCACACTACTAGTACCCTCACTACATCACCATCATTTACCGCCGTCGCTACCATTACTACAACCATCTAATACAACCTCTACCATCATTACCACCCTATCTTTCATCTCAATCGCAAGCTACCATAATAACAATCATTATGGTTTTTTGGTCTGCTATGCCCACACCTTCCATAAATGTCATGGCGTCGTGTAGCACTGCCAGCAACCTGCCATTCTTTATACGTCTCTGCCACCACTGACTTTAATGTCACTGTCTCAGCTCTTTTGGGGCCTAGTTCCTAGGCCTTTTGTGTATCCATATGCTGTTGCGCTACCGTCCACAGGATGGATATGGAGTGCACAATAAACTAGCCACAAATCTAATCAAATCTCAGATCTGTCTTCCATTGCATAATTTGAAGACAGGGAGACAGAGGACTCTGTGTGAGAGACTTACTTCTCTGCACAGATACAGTAGAAGTGCTTGGAATGAAAGTGGAGACCACAAACCTGGTAACTGTCCTCTTGTACAGACACCATCAACAACACCAGGGACAACTAAGTGAACAGACAGGGAAGATACAAAGCTGACTTCAAAGTCTGCAGAATCTTATACCAAATTGTATTGTCCTTGTAAGTTTAAAACTTCCAAATGTGAAGTGGAAGATGAGAGAGAACAACAGTGTTCCAGGAATAGTATCAGGAAGTACTCTAGCCCAATAAGGAACTTACCAGGTAGTACTCTAGCTCAGTAAGGCACTTACCAGGTAGTACTCTAGCTCAATAAGGCACTTACCAGGTAGTACTCTAGCTCAGTAAGGCACCTACCAGGAAGTACTCTAGCTATATACCTACAAGGAAGCACTCTAGCCTATGAGAGACAGCAGCATAGTACCAAGAAGTACTCTAGCCCAATAAAGCACCTACCAGGTAGTACTCTAGCTCAATAAGGTACCTACCATGAAGTACTCTAGCTCAGTAAGGCACCTACCAGGTAGTACTCTAGCTCAATAAGGCACCTACCAGGAAGTACTCTAGCTCAATAAGGCACCTACCAGAAAGTACTCTAGATCAATAAAGCACCTACAAGGAAGTACACTAGCTCAATAAGGCACCTAACAGAAAGTACTCTAGCTCAATAAGTCACCTACCAGAAAGTAGTCTAGATTAATAAAGCATCTACCAGGAAGTACTTTAGCTCAATGAGGCACCTACCAGAAAGTACTCTAGCTCAATAAGGCACCTACCAGGAAGTACTCTAGCTCAATAAGGTACCTACCAGAAAGTACTCTAGATCAATAAAGTATCTACCAGGAAGTACTCTAGCTCAATAAGGCACCTACCAGGAAGTACTCTAGATCAATAAGGCACCTACCAGGAAGTACTCTAGATCAATAAGGCACCTACCAGAAAGTACTCTAGTTCAATAATGCATCTACCAGAAAGTACTCTAGCTCAATAAGGCACCTACCAGGAAGTAGTCTAGCTCAATAAGGCAAATACTAGGAAATACTCTAGCTCAATAAGGCACCTACCAGGTAGTACACTAGCTCAATAAGGCACCTACTAGGAAGTACTCTAGCTCAATAAGGCACCTACCAGGAAGTACTCTAGCTCAATAAGGCACCTACCAGGAAGTACTCTAGCTCAATAAGGCACTTACCAGGAAGTACTCTAGCTCAATAAGACACATGCCAGGAAGTACTCTAGCTCAATAAGGCACCTACCAGGAAGTACTCTAGCTCAATAAGGCACCTACCAGGAAGTACTCTAGCTCAATAAGACATCTACCAGGAAGTACTCTAGCTCACTAAGACACCTGTCAGGAAGTACTCTAGCTCAGTAAGGCACCTACCAGGTAGTACTCTAGCTCAATAAGGCACCTACAAGGAAGTACACTAGCTCAATAAGGCACCTAACAGAAAGTACTCTAGCTCAATAAGGCACCTACCAGAAAGTACTCTAGATCAATAAGGCACCTACCAGGAAGTACTCTAGCTCAAAAAGGCACCTACCTGAAAGTACTCTAGCTCAATAAGTCACCTACAAGAAAGTACTCTAGATTAATAAAGCATATATCAGGAAGTACTTTAGCTCAATGAGGCACCTACCAGAAAGTACTCTAGCTCAATAAGGCACCTACCAGGAAGTACTCTAGCTCAATAAGGCACCTACCAGAAAGTACTCTAGATCAATAAGGCACCTACCAGGAAGTACTCTAGATTAATAAGGCACCTACCAGAAAGTACTCTAGTTCAAAAATGAATCTACCAGAAAGTACTCTAGCTCAATAAGGCACCTACCAGGAAGTACTCTAGCTCAATAAGGCACCTACCAGGAAGTACTCTAGCTCAATAAGGCACCTACAAGGAAGTACTCTAGCTCAATAAGGCACCTACCAGGAAGTACTCTAGCTCAATAAGGCACCTACCAGGAAGTAGTCTAGCTCAATACGGCAAATAACAGGAAGTACTCTAGCTCAATAAGACACATACCAGGAAATACTCTAGCTCAATAAGGCACCTACCAGGTAGTACACTAGCTCAATAAGGCGCCTACTAGGAAGTACTCTAGCTCAATAAGGCACCTATCAGGAAGTACTCTAGCTCAATAAGGTACCTACCAGGAAGTACTCTAGCTCAATAAGACACCTACCAGGAAGTACTCTAGGTCAATAAGACACCTACCAGGAAGTACTCTAGCTCAATAAGGCACCTATCAGGAAGTACTCTAGCTCAATAAGGTACCTACTAGGAAGTACTCTAGCTCAATAAGACATCTACCATGAAGTACTCTAGGTCAATAAGACACCTACCAGGAAGTACTCTAGCTCAATAAGACATCTAGCTCAATAAGACACCTACCAGGAAGTACTCAAGCTCAATAAGACACCTACCAGGAAGTACTCTAGCTCAATAAGGCACCTACCAGGAAGTACTCTAGCTCAATAAGACACCTGCCAGGAGGTACTCTAGCTCAATAAGGCACCTACCAGGAAGTACTCTAGGTCAATAAGGCACCTACCAGGAAGTACTTTAGCTCAATAAGGCACCTACCAGGAAGTACTCTAGCTCAATAAGGCACCTACCAGGAAGTACTCTAGCTCAATAAGACACCTACCAGGAAGTACTCTAGCTCAATAAGGCACCTACCAGGAAGTACTCTAGCTCAATAAGACATCTAGCTCAATAAGACACCTACCAGGAAGTACTCAAGCTCAATAAGACACCTACCAGGAAGTACTCAAGCTCAATAAGACACCTACCAGGAAGTACTCTAGCTCAATAAGGCACCTACCAGGAAGTACTCTAGCTCAATAAGACACCTGCCAGGAGGTACTCTAGCTCAATAAGGCACCTACCAGGAAGTACTCTAGCTCAATAAGACACCTACCAGGAAGTACTCAAGCTCAATAAGACACCTACCAGGAAGTACTCTAGCTCAATAAGACACCTACCAGGAAGTACTCTAGCTCAATAAGACACCTACCAGGAAGTACTCTAGCTCAATAAGGCACCTACCAGGAAGTACTCTAGCTCAATAAGACACCTACCAGGAAGTACTCTAGCTCAATAAGGCACCTACCAGGAAGTACTCTAGCTCTAGATCTTCACAAACAATGAGAAAATAATTCTCAGAAAGATAATAAACTGCCATATCAAAACTACACTGAAGTACAAACAAGCATAAATTCAGGTGTGGATAACCTAAGAGACATCTAAGGTGAGGTGATCTTTTAGGGAAGATAATCTCAACAGCCAAGAACTGACAGAGATGAAATAAAGAAGCAACTGAAAACATTCCATAGGAAATCATCCTGAGCAGTCTTAACCCAGAACAATTTATGAAAAAGATGAATGAAGAAGTCTGCAAAGTTTGCTGAAATTATATCCAGTTGAGAAAGTCTAAAGAAAGTTAAAAAATATATAAGACTTTGCTGATTCAGGCAACAACTGGTTTCTGAACTGGTCAAAAAAATGTAAATATCACAAGACAGAAAACTTATACCAAGAAATTGCGGATATTGAACATAAACTAAAGCACTCATACCAGACAGTATAATCCCCACGGGTTAAGCACTCCCCCATGATGATGATGATGATAATAATAATAATAATAATAATAATAATAATAATAATAATAATAATAATAATAATATTACCTAGAAACAAAAAGTCATATAGGAAATTTAAGAAAAATCTTAAATATTTTTTTCACATAGGCAAAAATCCATGTCAGAAATCTCTTCCACTATAGTTCCACTAGTCAAGAAAAATCATACACACATAACAACAGAGAAATGAGAGGAAACCTAAAAAAAAACCCACAATGAATCAGTGTTCAGCAACCCAGGTAACACAGTGAGAAATGAAAGCCAAGATAATTTAAGTCTGGCCATCCTTCACACTACATGTCTGCCATTACCACAGACTCTTCTATCTTTGAAAAATAAATAGCTAACGTGATCACGCACGCAGCACCTGGGACTGATTACTACAATTCGATATTTGTTAAGAAATACAAAGTACCATTCGTGTTCTTCGGAAGAAGAACTATGGATTCACCTGACATTTCAGAACCCTTTAAAAATACATATGTGTAGCAATAATATCACATAAAAGTCTTTGTAAACTTCCTCCCATATCTCTCATTTTAGTACCTTGTTATGGCAGTGTATAGGTTTAGGTCTACGTTCTTCAATATCTTCAAGGTGCGAAACAAAGCTGAAGGGGGTAGGCGAGTTTCAGTGGGGAGAAATAAATGGGATTAAGTCAGGAGTATCTGAGAGAGTTAGAGCTAAGGAAGGGGTAGCAATAATGTTGAAGGATCAGTTATGGAAGGAAAAGAGGGAATATAAATGTGTAAATTCAAGGATTATGTGGATTAAAATAAGGGTCGGATGCGAAAAGTGGGTCATAATAAGCGTGTATGCACCTGGAGAAGAGAGGAGTGTAGAGGAGAGAGAGAGATTTTGGGAGATGTTAAGCGAATGTATAGGAACTTTTGAACCAAATGAGAGAGTAATTGTGGTAGGGGACCTAAATGCTAAAGTGGGAGAAACATGCAGAGAGGGTGTAGTAGGTAAGTTTGGGGTGCCAGGTGTAAATGATAATGGGAGCCCTTTGATTGAACTTTGTATAGAAAGGGGTTTAGTTATAGGTAATACATATTTTAAGAAAAAGAGGATAAATAAGTATACAAGATATGATGTAGGGCGTAATGACAGTAGTTTGTTGGACTATGTATTGGTAGATAAAAGACTGTTGAGTAGACTTCAGGATGTGCATGTTTATAGAGGGGCTACAGATATATCAGATCACTTTTTAGTTATAGCTACAGTGGGAGTAAAAGGTAGATGGGATACAAGGAAAATAGAATCAGTAAGTAAAGAGAGGTGAAGGTTTATAAACTAAAAGAGGAGGCAGTTAGGGTAAGATATAAACAACTATTGGAGGATAGATGGGCTAGTGAGAGTGTAGGCAATGGGGTCGAAAATGTATGGGGTAGATTTAAAAATGTAGTGTTAGAGTGTTCAGCAGAAGTTTGTGGTTACAGGCGAGTGGGTGCAGGAGGGAAGAGGAGCGATTGGTGGAATGATGATGTAAAGAGAGTAGTAAGGGAGAAAAAGTTAGCATATGAGAGGTTTTTACAAAGTAGAAGTGATGCAAGGAGGGAAGAGTATATGGAGAGAAAAGAGAGGTTAAAGAGTGGTGAAGCAATGTAAAAAGAGAGCAGATGAGAGAGTGGGTGAGATGTTATCAGCAAATTTTGTTGAAAATAAGAAAAAGTTTTGGAATGAGATTAATAAGTTGAGGAAGCCTAGAGAACAAATGGATTTGACAGTTAAAAATAGGAGAGGAGAGTTATTAAATGGAGAGTTAGAGGTATCGGGAAGATGGAGAGAATATTTTGAGGATTTGTTAAATGTTGATGAAGACAGGGAAGCTGTGATTTCGTGTGTAGGGCAAGGAGGAATAACATCTTGTAGGAGTGTGGAAGAGCCAGTTGTGGGTGTAGGGAAGTTCGTGAGGCAGTGGGTAGAATGAAAGGGGTAAGGCAGCTGGGATTGATGGGATAAAGATAGAAATGTTAAAAGCAGGTGGGGATATAATTTTGGAGTGGTTGGTGCTATTATTTAATAAATGTATGGAAGAGGGTAAGGTACCTAGGATTGGCAGAGAGCGTGTATTGTTCCTTTGTATAAAGGCAAAGGGGACAAAAGAGAGTGCAAAAATTATAGGGGAATAAGTCTGTTGAGTGTACCTGGTAAAGTGTATGGTAGAGTTATTATTGAAAGAATTAAGAGTAAAACAGAAAGCAGGATAGCAGATGAACAAGGGGCTTTAGGAAAGGTAGGGGTGTGTAGACCAAGTGTTTACAGTGAAACATATAGGTGAACAGTATTTGGATAAGGGTAAAGATGTTTTTGTGGCATTTATGGATTTGGAAAAGGCGTATGATAGGGTAGATAGGGGGCAATGTGGCAGATGTTGCAGGTGTATGGAATAGGAGGAAGGTTACTGAAAGCAGTGAAGAGTTTTTATGAGGATAGTGAGGCTCAGGTTAGAGTGTGTAGGAGGGAAGGGACTATTTCCCAGTAAAAGTGGGCCTTAGACAAGGATGTGTGATGTCACCGTGGTTGTTCAATATATTTATAGATGGGGTTGTAAGAGAAGTGAATGCGAGGGTCTTGGCAAGAGGTGTTGGGCTAAAAGATAAAGAAGCAAATACAAAGTGGGAGTTGTCACAGTTGCTTTTGCTGATGACACTGTGCTTTTTGGGGGATTCTGAAGAGAAGCTGCAGAGGTTGGTGGATGAATTTGGTAGGGTGTGTAAAAGAAGAAAATTGAAAGTGAATATAGGAAAGAGTAAGGTGATGAGGATAACAAAAGAATAGGTGACGAAAGATTGGATATCAGATTGGAGGAGAGAGTATGGAGGAGGTGAATGTATTCAGATATTTGGGAGTGGACATGTCGGCGGATGGGTCTATGAAGGATGAGGTGAATCATAGAATTGATGAGGGGAAAAGGGTGAGTGGAGCACTTCGGAGTCTGTGGAGACAAAGAACCTTGTCTATGGAAGTAAAGAGGGAATGTATGAGAGTATAGTTATACCAACGCTCTTATATGGGTGTGAAGCATGGGTGATGAATGTTGCAACGAGGAGAAGGCTGGAGGCAGTGGAGATGTCATGTCTGAGGTCAATGTGTGGTGTGAATATAATGCAGAGAATTCGGAGTTTGGAAATTAGGAGGAGGTGCGGGATTACCAAAACGATTGTCAGAGAGCTGAGGAGGGGTTGTTGAGGTGGTTTGGACATGTAGAGAGAATGGAACGAGACAGAGTGACTTCGAGAGTGTATAAATCTGTAGTGGAGGGAAGGCGGGTAGGGGTCGGCCTAGGAAGGTTGGAGGGAGGGGTAAAGGAAGTTTTGTGTGCGAGGGCTTGGACTTCCAGCAAGCATGTGTGAGCGTATTTGATAGGGGTGAATGGAGGCATATGGTTTTTAATACTTGACGTGCTGTTGGAGTGTGAGCAAAGTAACATTTATGAAGGATTCAGGAAACCGGCAGGCCGGACTTGAGTTCTGGAGATGGGAAGTACAGTGCCGGCACTCTGAAGGAGGGGTGTTAATGTTGCAGTTTTATAACTGTAGTGTAAAGCACCCTTCTGGCAAGACAGTGATGGAGTGAATGATGATGAAAGTTTTCTTTTTCGGGCCACCCTGCCTTGGTGGGAATCGGCCGATGTGTTAATAAAAAATAAAAAAAAATATATATATATATATATATATATATATATATATATATATTATATATATACTTTTACCATCAAGGTTAGGGTGTGAAAAAGAAAACTTTCATCATCATTCACTCCATCACTGTCTTCCCAGAGGCATGCTTACACTACAGTTATACAACTGCAACATTAACACCCCTCCTTCAGAGTGCCGGCACTGTACTTCCTATCTCCCTGAATCCCTTCATAAATGTTACCTTGCTTACACTCCAACAGCAAGTCAAGTCATAAAAACCATTTGTCCCCATTCGCTCCTATCTAACACGTTCACGCATGCTTGCTGGAAGTCCAAGCCCCTCGCACACAAAACCTCCTTTACCCCCTCCCTCCAACCTTTCCTAAGCCGACCCCTACCCCGCCTTCCCTCCACTACAGATCTATACACTCTCGAAGTCATTCTGTTTCGTTCCATCCTCTCTACATGTCCAAACCATCTCAATAACCCCTCCTCAGCCCTCTGGATAATAGTTTTGGTAATCCTGCACCTCCTCCTAATCTCCAAACTACGGATTCTCTGCATTATATTCACACCACACATTGCCCTCAGAAACGACATCTCCACTGCCTCCAGCCTTCTCCTTGTTGCAACATTTACAACCCATGCTTCACACCCATACAAGAGCGTTGGTATAACTATACTCTCATACATTCCCCTCTTTGCATTCATGGATAAAGTTCTTTGTCTCCACAAACTCCTCAGTGCACCACTCATCTTTTTACCCTCGTCAATTCTATGATTCATCTCATTTTTCATAGACCCATCCGCTGACACGTCCACTCCTAAATATCTGAATACATTCACCTCCTCCTTACTCTCTCCCTCCAATCTGATATCCAATCTTTCGTCACCTAATCTTTTTGTTATCCTCATCACCTTACTCTTTCCTATATTCACTTTTAATTTCCTTCTTTTACATACCCTACCAAACTCATCACATAACCTCTGCAACTTCTCTTCAGAATCTCCCAAAAGCACAGTATCATCAGCAAAGAGCAACTGTGACAACTCCCACTTTGTGTCAGATTCTTTATCTTTTAACCCCACACTTCTTGCCAACACACGAGCATTCACTTCTCTTACAACTCCATCTATAAATATGTTGAACAACCATGGTGACATCACACATCCCTGTCTAAGGCCTACTTTTACTGGATAATAATCCCCCTCTCGCCTACATACTCTAACCTGAGCCTCACTATCCTCGTAAAGACTCTTCACTGCCTTCAATAATCTACCTCCTATTCCATACATTTGCAACATCTGCCACATTGCCCCCCTATCCACCCTATCATACGCCATTTCCAAATCCATAAATGCCACAAAAACCTCTTTACCCTTATCTAAATACTGTTCACCTATATGTTTCACTGCAAACACTTGGTCTACACACACCCTACCCATCCTAAAGCCTCTTTGTTCATCTGCTATTCTGCTCTCCTTCTTAATTCTTTCAAAAATAACTCTACCATACACTTTACCTGGTATACTCAACAGACTTATTCCCCTATAATTTTTACACTCTCTTTTGTCCCCTTTGCCTTTATACAATGGAACTATGCATGCTCTCTGCCAGTCCCTAGGTACCTTACCCTCTTCCATACATTTATTAAATAAAAACACTAACCACTCCA
>WNWK01005594.1:0-118038 GCA_009830355.1 Cherax destructor
TTTGGGTTGCCTGTATAGTGTTAAGAAAGCTGTCATATTGATAGCTCTCTTCGTTACCACAGTCCACAGATGATAAGTGTTCTCTAAGCCCATTATAATCTGCTAAGCGAAAGTCTGGGACTGTTACTGAATTATCCCTACTATCATACATCCATTCAATGCTAAAGGTAATTGACTTGTGGTCGCTTGTGCCGAGTTCGTCTGTAATTTCTAAAATCAATTTTTCACACCCCTCTGCAAATTCTATCCAGACAGACTCTATGTTTTATTTCAGACTTTATACCCGTTTTATGCAACAATTTAAATGATCACGGACATAGAGTGCCACCCCACCCCCCTTCCCGATACTTCTGTCTACTTGGAACAATTTAAAACTCTGAATGTGACATTCAGCAGGCATGTCCCGATTTTTCATATTAAACCACGCCTCAGTTAATGCAAAAACATCAATATTACTTGCACTTGCAACTAATCTCAAATCTTCCATCTTATTTCTCGCACTACGACTATTAGTATAAAAAATGTTCAGAAAACCTCTATTCTCTTTACTCTTCTTGTTCATTTTTGTTTTTCCACTATACCTATTGCTGTCCTTGTCACCTAGTGCCACTGACTTTCCAATATCCACCTTATTCTGCCTATTACTAGTTCCCCTAAAATTCATATCATTACTACACTGGGACTTCACTGTTTTTCCCCCATAACCCATACCACTAACTTTTTTTAGTTTAAAGCCCTAACAGCTCCCTCCACTGCAGTTGCCAGTGCCCCCACCCCAGACCTGGATAAGTGAACCCCATCCCTGGCATACATGTCATTTCTGCCATAGAAGAGGTCCCAGTTGTCAATGAATGTTACTGCATTTTCCTTACAGTATTTGTCCAGCCAGCAATTGACACCAATTGCCCTGGACAACCATTCATTTCCAACTCCTCTCCTTGGCAAAATACCACATATGACAGGGTTCCCACCCTTCTTCCTAATTCTGTCTATTGCTGACCTATAGCTGCTAATCAGCTCCTCACTCCTACGCCTGCCAACATCGTTGCCTCCAGCACTGAGACAGATAATAGGATTGCTCCCATTACCTCTCATGATGTCGTCCAGACGGCTAACAATATCCTTCATCCCAGCCCCAGGATAACACACCCTCTGCCTCCTATTCCTATCCTTAAGACAAAATTCCCTATCAATAAACCTAATCTTACTGTCCCCAACTAAAACAATGTTCTTACCTCGACTGGCGGTGTGCATGACGTTCTCGACGGTCTTTGTAGAGATGGTCTTCACTGGGATGTCTTCACGTTCGTCTGATAACAAGGAAAAAGAGATCCTTGTTTTCACAGCAGTCTCCTGGACCTTCTTCAACTTCAGCTTCATCCCTTCACATCCGACTAGCATCCATTCGTTGGTCTGATCATCGGCGACATTGTTCCGGGGATAATCCTTGCATATACCCTTCAAACGTTGAATTTTTCTTCTAGCTTCCGTTAGTTCCGCCTTAAGTTGGAGATATAGCTGCTCGTAGTCGAGGGAAGCCATCATCCAATCTCAGGTAGCTAAGAACGGAGAGCACAGTAAAAAAGACTTCACAGAGCAAAGATGGTTCAGTCCACAGAGAGTACACTAGACACGTCCTCACTGAGTCACCTCTGAGCTAAGTACAGGTCACCTCTGACAGGATGTAAATGAATGGTTCAGAGAACCGACAAGTTGATAAATTAGACACATATGCAACACTTGGGTATCTTTATTGAGGAATCGTTTCTCCACACAGTGGCTTCATAAGTCCAATACAAAGTAGAAAGTTGTAATAATAATAATAATAATAATAATAATAATAATAATAATAATAATAATAATAATAATAATAATAATAATAATAATAACAATGATAATAATAAGTACAAGACGAAGCATTACACACACACACACACACACACACACACACACACACACACACACACACAGGGGTCAGTCCTAGGACCGGTGTTGTTTCTGGTATTTGTGAACGACATGACGGAGGGAATAGACTCTGAAGTGTCCCTGTTTGCAGATGATATGAAGTTGATGAGAAGAATTCAATAGGACGAAGACCAGGCAGAACTACAAAGGGATCTGGACAGGCTGTAGGACTGGTCCAGAAATTGGCTCCTGGAGTTCAACCCCACCAAGTGCAAAGTCATGAAGATTGGGGAAGGGCAAAGAAGACCGCAGACGGAGTACAGTCTAGGGGGCCAGAGACTACAAACCTCAATCAAGTAAAAATATTTTGGGGTGAGTATAACACCAGGCACATCTGAGGCGCACATCAACCAAATAACTGCTGCAGCATACTGGCGCCTAGCAAACCTAAGAACAGCATTCCGACATCTTAATAAAGAATCGTTCAGGACCTTGTACACTGTGTACGTTAGGCCCATACTGGAGTATGCAGCACCAGTTTGGAACCCACACCTAGCCAAGCACGTAAAGAAGCTAGAGAAAGTGAAAAGGTTTGCAACAAGACTAGTCCCAGAGCTAAGGGGTATGTCCTACGAGGAGAGGTTAAGGGAAATCGACCTGACGACACTGGAGGACAGGAGAGATAGGGGGGACATGATAACGACATATAAGATGTTAAATTAGACACATATGCAACACTTGGGTATCTTTATTGCGGAAACGTTTCGCCACACAGTGGCTTCATCAGTCCAATACAAAGTAGAAAGGTAAAAGGAGAGGAGGAGTTTGAGGTTATCAGTTCCTCGGCCTGGAGTCGATGTGTTCAGTCCATCAATCTTGTTGGAAGTGTAGCAAACGGCCGTAGAGGTGGCTTATATGCTGTAATCAGGTGAGATGCAGCAGGAGGAGGCAGGTCATAGTGATATCAACCACTAGTCGAAGTAAGTCCTTGTCCAAAGGTTTGGACAAAAGTTGAAGAATCCCTTTGTATCAAGATCCCAAGAAGTTGCTGTGTCAGACAACTTGTCGGTTCTCTGAACCATTCATCTACATCCTGTCTGACACAGCAACTTCTTGGGATCTTGATACAAAGGGATTCTTCAACTTTTGTCCAAACCTTTGGACAAGGACTTTCGACTAGTGGTGATATCACTATGACCTGCCTCCTCCTGCTGCATCTCACCTGATTACAGCATATAAGCCACTCTACCGTTTGCCACTTCCAACAGAGTGGACTGAACATCGACTCAGCCGAGGACTGTACCTCAAACTCCTCTCTCCTACCTTCACTTGTATTGACTGATGAAGCCACTTGTGGCGAAACGTTTCCAATAAAGATACCCAAGTGTTGCATATGTGTCTAATTTAACAACTTGTCGTTCTCTGAACCATTCATCGACATATAAGATACTGAGAGGAATAGACAAGGTGTACAGAGACAGAATGTTCCAGAGATGGGACACAGCAACAAGGGGTCACAGTTGGAAGTTGAAGACTCAAATGAATCACAGGGATGTTAGGAAGTATTTCTTCAGTCATAGAGTGGTCGGGAAGTGGAATAGCTTGGGAAGCGATGTAGTGGAGGCAGGTTCCATACATAGCTTTAAGGAGAGGTATGATAAAGCTCATGGAGCAGGGAGCGTGACCCAGTAGTGGCCAGTGAAGAGGCGGGGACAGGAGCTATGACTCGACCCCTGCAACCACAACTAGGTGAATACACACACACACACACACACACACACACACACTACACACACACACACACACACACACACACACACACACACACACACACACATACACACACACACACACACACACACACACACACACACACACACACACACACACATACACACACACACACACACACACATACACACACACACACACACATACACACACACACACACACACACACACACACACACACACACACACACATAGAGGTGGAAGAAAATGACGAGGAAATTAGAAGAAAATGAAGCCCAGGAAGAAATATAATCTCCGGTGTGACTCAGAATTAACTCCCTTTATTTTTTACCCCAAGGAAAAAAAAATTAAAATGTGGAGGAAGGTTTGTGTAGTAGTAAAGGGAGAGTAAGAGAGTGGAAGACAGAGTCAGTGAGAGTAAGAGAGTGGAAGAGAGAGTCAGTGAGAGTAAGAGAGCGAAAGAGAGAGTCAGTGAGAGTAAGAGAGTGAAAGAGAGAGTCAGTGAGAAAGAGAGAGAGAGTCAGTGAGAGTAAGAGAGTGAAAGAGAGAGTCAGTGAGAGAGAGAGAGAGAGAGACTCACCATCGGGTTATATATACCAACACATGCTTGCGGGGGTCGAGTCCCAGCTCCTGGCCACTTCTCTTAAAATACAACAGCACGCTCTATTGGTTTCTGAACTCCTGGGACCCTGTCATTCCTCGTTATGAAACTGTGCAAGGGGTCTGCCTCCACCGGTGAGCCTTCGTATCCCAGAAGACAAGAGATTCAGGAACATCGCAACCATCCAGCAATTGAAGTCTGAACTCTTGTATACCAGCAGAAAGTGAAGACAAGAGGAGACAGTCTTATACTGGCCAGTGGAGGACCTACATTTTTGGGGCCCTGAAGCTTGAACTGTTATGGGGGGCCTTCGCAACCAGCGACGCCCCCCCATACATGATACTTTAATAATCTTTGATTTTTCATTTTGACTGTTATTTTATATTGATTATTATTATTATTATTATTATTATTATTATTATTATTATTATTATTATTATTATTATTATTATTATTATTATTATTGTTGTTGTTATTGTTGTTATTATTTAAAAAAAACCTTCTGATGCAGTAGACCCAAAATTTTTAAGCAATGTGGACAACGGTCACTTCTGGGGCCCCTCCGGGATTATGGGCCCTGAAGCTTCAGCGTCATGAGTTCCATAATAGATTCGCAACTGATACTAGAGACGAAAATGTGTAAATAAAATCAAAGATGTATTTACGCAAAAAAAAAAAAAATACTGAATTAGCGACGTTGCTTTGATGGTGGTGAATTGATCTTCACCCAGGAGAGTTATCCCGCTCTCCTTCCTCGTGATTGCATTAAATTATCCAGGCGTGGCATGGCTTTATGGATTTAGCGCTTCCTCGGGAGTATAAAAATAATAATTCCCTAAAAAAAATTGTGAAATGACTGGAAACGAGGTAATTCCACTCCAGTGAACTGACTCACACGAAGGCACTGTACTGGGTGATACCGGGAACTGTCTCACACGAAGGCACTGTACTGGGTGATACCGGGAACTGTCTCACACGAAGGCACTGTACTGGGTGATACCGGGAACTGTCTCACACGAAGGCACTGTACTGGGTGATACCGGGAACTGTCTCACACGAAGGCACTGTACTGGGTGATACCGGGAACTGACTCACACGAAGGCACTGTACTGGGTGATACCGGGAATCACTTGGAGGTGGATAAACATGGAGAGAACATATGATGGAAAGTGTAAGTGGAAGCGTTGTGAACCAGGATATTAGAGCCAACACAGAGGCTCCAGGGAACGATGAACCAGCAAGACTAGATCTGTTCTGTTCTCTAAGTGAAGCAGACATTGAGGCAATCTAATATGAGGAACCTTTTGGAGCAGAGACTAAGTAATGTTGTGTGTCCATTACCTGTCGGAGGTCCCAGTGTGTCTCCACTATCTGCTGGAGGTCCCAGTGTGTCTCCACTGCCTGCTGAAAATCCGTGTCTATGCTACCTGCTGGAGGTCCCAGTGTGTCTCCACTACCTGCTGAAGATCCCAGTGTGTCTCCACTACCTGCTGGAGGTCCCAGTGTGTCTGCCCTACCTGCTGGAGGTCCCAGTGTGTCTCCTCTACCTGCTGGAGGTCCCAGTGTGTCTCCACTGCCTGCTGAAAATCCGTGTCAATGCTACCTGCTAGAGGTCCCAGTGTGTCTCCACTACCTGCTGGAGGTCCCATTGCGTCTCCAATACCTGCTGGAGGTCGCAGTAGAGAGAAACAAGAACAGAGAGATGGCAAGAAATATCAGATTGCAGTAAGAGTAATTACACAGAGTTAAGAAAATTTTTGAACAAAGAACAGCATAAACAGATATATGGAAGACAAGAAAATATACAAATCAGAATACGAAGCAAATGAAGACACAGCTGTCTTCAGGAGGGAGCTGGATAGATACCTAAAGTCAGTACCAGAGATCAGCCAGGCTGTGTCGATGTATTCAGTCCATGGAATGTACTTATCGACTCCAGGCTGAGGGACTTGTTACCTCAAACTCCTCCTCATCTTCCCCCGTTCTTCTTTGTATTGGACTGAAGAAGCCACTAGCTGGAGAAACGTTTCCTCAAAAAAATATTAAAAAGGAAAGGAAACACAAAGAGGTAACGACGTCATTGAGTTGTACAGTAAAGAAAATACAATGCTTCAAGGCAGTATTTTGGAGAAAGTAAATGGTGTGTAATATTGTAAGAGACATAAATAATGTATATAGAAAGTTCTGTACCATATGAAATTTAAATTAAACAATTTATGCTGAAAACGGGTAAGAGAATCAATATAGAAGAATAGTTTAATGAAAGTGGCTAGAGAGCTAAGACAAATATAGAGAAGACTTGGAACGAGTACAGGAAGAAGGTGAGCCACTGATGTAGCAGAGATATAAACAAGGTAGAGACCAGTTCATAAATGTGAAGAAGGTGGAAGAGAATATAAATATAAAATTATTAGATAAATACTTTATTAAAGTTAGTAAAAAGTAAACTGAATGTTGAAAGACAAACTAGGAAGAATTAAGAACAACAAGACAATCACTGACACGGAGGAGCAGAAGTGCGGAACTATAGAGGAAGTTTGTGTGTTTAGCAAGAAAGATATTTTATATGTTATGGAGACACAAACTGAGACGTGAGTTAGAGGATATTGAGAAAACTTTAGAAGTAGTAAAGAAATCATTACTGGACACTGATGAAAAAAAAAACCAGTAGGATCAGATGGGACAGCAACGTGGCGATATTTTTTAAAGAATATGCAAAAGACAGAGACATCCATTTCAGAAAATTTTCGATATTTAGCAAAAAAGAATGTAAATTAGCAGACGAATGAAAGACGGCCACACTGCTAGTTTAAAGAGAGAGAGAGAGAGAGAGAGAGAGAGAGAGAGGGGGAGGGAACAGCCCTTTAAACTATGGGTCAGTATCACTGAATAGTTGCAAAAAATATTTTAAATAAGCATTCAAGTGGATAAAACACTTGGGGAGTAATGATTTACTGAGGAGTAAACAAATCGGCTTCAAGTCTGGAAAATTTCGTGTCAATTAAGATGAATCACGAGGCGGGTGGAGTTTAAGGCAAATGGAACCTAAAACTGACATTCCAGTGAGTTTATGACTGAGCCAACTGGCCTAGTGGTTAACACACTGGACTGTGAGTATTAGGATCCTCCCTCCATGGGTTTAAACCTCCCCCGTTCCCTGAATTGTTTACAATCGTGTCATTACGACTTCGTGAGTCAGTCTATAAAGATATTATAAAAATCACAGATATTGTTTTAAAAAGTGAATGGGCAGATTGTCTTTATCTTGATTTAAAAAAAAAAGTTTTTCAATATCTCCCCATGAGACTTTAAAATATGAGAGGAAAAGAAAGACAAACTATTAAATTGAATGAGACTTTCTCTTTGAGAGGATAACGCGAAGAGCAATAAGAGAAAACATGTCCTTTTGGGGAAGTGTTACCAGTGGGGTGCCACAAGGATCTGTACTTGCTTCAATAATGTTTTCAATTTATATAAATATCTTACCAGAAGAAATAAACAACCAAATGCAGATGATGTGAAAATCTTGTGCAAAATAAATAATACAAATCGTTGCGAATCTTTACTACATTACCTGGAGTTTACCTGGAGAGGTTTTCGAGGGTCAACGCCGCCGCGGCCCGGTCTGAGACCAGGCCTCGTGGTGGATCAGCGTCTGATCAACCAGGCTGTTACTGCTGGCCGCACGTAAACCGACGTGCGAACCACAGCCTGGCTGACTTTAGGTGCCTGTCCAGCGCCTTCTTGAAGACAACCAGGGGTCTATTGGTAATACCCCTTCCCAACATAACCAGTGGTGCTCTTCTTCGGTGAAGTCTGGGAAGTCTTTGAGGATTTTGTGGGTTATGAGAGCAATGTTGTGGCTTGCCGGGAGATGAAGGTGATGCTAGACACCACCTGTCCTGTGGGGAGGACAAGACGACCATCAATGTTAGTTGTTTCCATTTTCCAAGTGTAAATGAAGGGTAGTGGGACGTTAAGAAGTGAAAGCATCTTCCATGTATTTTTGTTCTTCCTAAAGAAATTGTTCATCATAAATCTTATGACGACTTTGTACTAAATCTTGAGATTGTGGTGGAAAAAATCCTGTATCAAATTATCTTTATTGATGGATGTTGTACAAAGTCTTTGTTTGAAGAGAATGTCCAGCAATGTCATCCTTTTCTTTCTGCAAAGTAAACTGTCTGACAAGTTCCACTGAGTTGTGTCCAGTAATTGATGACTGTAACGTCTAGGAACAATGACCAAGACGTCATCAACACACCTCGGTCACGTGATGCTACATGCGTTGATGTTCTTGAGTCGGTTTCTCTTTAGGTATTCCATATTAAGATTGGTCAAGGCATCACTAAGACTAAACTCATTTCCATGGAATTTTTCAGTCTGTAGAGGACATTACCAGACTAGACGAGTCGCACCTACCAACACATAACCTGAGATCCATTAATGAAGAGGAATGTATTCAGAAATAAAGTAAAGAGGGAAGTGGCGTTAAATCTGGCGAATTTTATTTCTGATGGTGACTAGATTTAGTCTAAGTGGCGAAGAGGAGATTTGCTGAAAGCATCTAACAGTTTGGACAAGTGTCTGGTGAAGACGCCCGCCAGTTAGGGGTAACTGCTGATCCCGGACGTTATAGATCTAAAGGAAACACAACGTTAGTCAGTATTAGGGAGTCCATAGATATTTCCTGGTTAGGGTCAAGTAGGCAGGAGTTAGTAGAGTTTCTTTCCCTGTGGTTGATAATCTTCCTGTTCTCTTCACGAAAGGTGGGGATGTCCTTACCCAAATTTGAAATGTAAATGTTACACAGGGGGTCTGGTCATTAAGGAGCATTAAGGGTAACTACACCCCCTTTCTCAGCGGAGGAGATTCTGATTTCGGAACTCTTAGCCAAACCTTCAAGGGTGTCCACGTATCTCTTGGGCAAAGAAGGTGTACATGTAGAGGGCGACAACGATGATTCCCTACCTGTACCCTTTTCTAAACTTGGTTTCTGCTGCTAATATCCATATGTTAGCCAAGCTTCTGGATGCTTGTAGTATAGCAATAGCCACCTTCAAGGCAGGTAAGATTGCTGAGCTACAAACCACACTGTGAAATTTCCCTGCCCATGTACACGCAACAATCTGAACTACTGGAAATGCTTGAAATTTCTTCAACTGTATTCCTCAGAACGTGGTTCCAAACCTGCACACCAGGATACCTTCATCTGAAGCAAGACTTGTCAGACGGTGCAGAATACCCTAGACCAAGTTTCTCTCTGCTTGTCGGACATGATGTATAATAAGAAATTTTTGGATGGAAGGTCTAGAAGCATTTTACAGGTGCTACGATTCGTGTGTGGATTTCTGTTCATTGTTACTACATGTAACGTTTATGTCTTCAGTGATGTAGTGGGACACTACGTAACGAAGAGATTCGCCCAGTTTAACGACACTCCTCAGTAGAATTTCTCATAGATGACTCGTCACCCTTTTCAGACCTTCTCCTCCTCCTCTTCCTCCTCAAACACAGAGTTTATAGAAAATACAACAATAATAAAGTTATAATAGACTTTTTCCTCCACAACCCCAAGACTAAATGAAAAATCATCAAGGTTGTCCTCCTCTGGGCCTCTTTCCCAGGATTACTACTAAAGTACTTGAAAAGGTATAGAAATATGTTGAAGATTATTTTTATCTTTTAAGTTCCCACTGCACTTCCTTCACTCATGGAAGAAGAAAGTTTTACACATCCACAAGACTCTCATGGAAACAGATAACACTGACTGTCGTCATGTCCTCCAAACAGGACTAGTTGCCTCCACTTTGATTCCCAGTTTTCCATTAAGTCAAAGTAAAAAACCATCAAAGATAACACCAGGCTTGATAGACTGAAGAGTACCACTGGTGATAGGGGGTTCAAAACACTCCGAGGGAGGCTTCAAGGTATACATCGGTGAGACAGGGCTTGACCTTCAGGCTCGCCTGCAGGAGCACAAACATGCAGTCTCCACTCACACATCAAGGGCCATGGAACAGCGTAACAGTTATATTAGAAGGATGAAACGAGACACAGGATTCTGGTAGCAGACGTTATACATTTATCTGACACTTGAGCAAAATAGGGAAGGTATCTACTGGCAGGTCCTGTTGCTCATATTGTACATGGTTCATATAATAAATATGTCCTCTCAAGGGAGCTAGACTATCTGAAATGCGGAAGGAATCACTAAGTTAAATGATTCATACAGGATCTAGGAGAGACAGAAAGGAGCCAAAAGCAATTAATGAAATTGAAAGACATCCCCCAAAAATTCATATGGCAAAAGCAAGGCAAAAACCACAGCCAGTATCGGGCCCTTGCTCAAACAAGACTGAACTTACACAGGTGATAACAAAGAAATGAATGAGATACAGAAGTACAATATGACTCTGTGTTTAGCGATCCATTAATCAGACTACAGATCGACAATCCGGATGAATTTTTCAGAACTTTGTCAATATATGCCAAATTTCAGACATAAGGCTAACTCCACTGGACTTTGAAAAAGCTGTTGACAACATGCCCAGGCACTCTGCCCCTGGCCCAGACTCATGGAACTCCATGTTCGTCAAGAGTTCCAAGGAATCTCTATTACGTGTCTTAAGTGTACTATGGAGGTGAAGCCTGAACACGGGTGTCGTCCCAGTAACTATAAATACAGAATATAGACCCACTCCATAAAGGTGGCAGCAAAACAATAGCAAAGAATTATAGACTGAAAGCTCTAACCACATTATAAACATCTTTGAAAGAGTTCTAAAAAGTATGATCAAGCCACTCAAAGCACTTTTTTTTCTCATTTAGGACACTGAGAGTTTATTCATCCTTGAAGGTTGTGATACACTCCAACACCATGAACTATCTACAGTCCAAAAATAAATCAATAACTTAAAACAATGGAACGAGGCTTCCAGATGCAGCATGAACGTATGTAAAGCTTTTCCTCTTTCGTAAATTGAATTATAGCAGACTGAACAAACTACCAGCTGAAACTATGTTCACGAAGACAAGAGTCATTTAAGAACCAGCTGCACAAGAACTCTGCAAGTACTGACTTCAACAAAATACCATGTAAGGGCAAACTGATATCAATAGATGTCATATTCGGGTTATGTATCTACGGTCAGGTTAGGCAAGATTTATCAGGAAACAGGACAAGTGTTTCCTATGATGACCCTCAGCTGGAGCTTTTGGTCATCTGACCGAGGCCTTCCGCTGGCCTTGTAAAATTATGGTTATGAATATGACTATTTAATTGCCTTGTATCTACGAATTCCCATAGCAAAAGTAGTTACCTCACTCATGACTTTCCATCTCATTAAAATACGTAATTTTTGTCCCTCTGAGAGGTGACCTTTGTGTGATGTATACCTGGAGTATACTTGGAGAGAATTTCGGGGGGTCAACGCCCCCGCAGCCTGGTCCGTGAACATGGTGGATGGTTCTGCAATTCACGTGAGTAGATACATTTGCATATTTACAATTATTTTATTTTATTTTACCTTCATATTGTACAGTAACTAACAAGAGGCTTATTTAAATATTGTGTGCATAGGAAAAAAATAGTAATAAGTTTTTGTTTTGAAATTATAGGTAGAAATACACAGCCCTTTGACCAGACGCCATCCAGTTTCTGCAAGTTTCTACCCCCGGTGTGAATAACAGTCCAAAGGTGACGTGTTTACCGCCAGTGTGAATGACAGTCCAAAGGTGACGTGTTTACCCCAGTGTGAATGACAGTCCAAAGGTGATGTATTTACCCCAGTGTGAATGACAGTCCAAAGGTGACGTGTTTGCCGCCAGCTTAAATGACAGTCCAAAGGTGACGTGTTTACCCCAGTGTGAATGACAGTCCAAAGGTTTACCCCAGTGTGAATGACAGTCCAAAGGTTTACCCTAGTGTGAATGACAGTCCAAAGGTTTACCCCAGTGTGAATGACAGTCCAAAGGTTTACCCCAGTGTGAATGACAGTCCAAAGGTTTACCCCAGTGTGAATGACATCAGAGTGTACAGAGAGTTGATCAGTGTTGCCACCTGGAACCACATAAAGTTAACCTTGGAATACCGTCCACCTTGGCAGTTAGTCTACCTGTAGTCATCAAAGGTAAATATTATTTATTCGGCTGGGATTAAATTAGAAAATATTAATGAGTTAGAAAAAAAATTATAAAAAAATTAGAGATTTTTTTTTTCTCATACTTTTTTAAATTAGAGTTTTTTCTTATAAAGAAAAGTGCTTATTTTTTTTTACTGCATTATTCATTCTTTTTAACACTTAACACTTAATAACACACTTATCAACACACTTAACAAGATACTTAAGAAGCGATTGGTGATGTTTGTTGAGCATCTAGTGATAGCAGTAGTGGTAGTTGTGGTAGTCATAGCAGTAGTGGTAGTTGTGGTAGTCATAGCAGTGGTGGTAGTTGTGGTAGTCATAGCAGTAGTGGTAGTTGTGGTAGTCATAACAGTGGTGGTAGTTGTGGTAGTCATAGCAGTAGTGTTAGTTGTGGTACTCATAGCAGTAGTGGTAATTGTGGTAGTCATAGCAGTAGTGTTAGTTGTGGTAGTTATAACAGGTGGACAGTGGTGGTACTTGTGGTAGTTATAGCAGTAGTGTTAGTTGTGGTAGTTATAACAGGTGGTCAGTGGTGGTAGTTGTGGTAGTCATATCAGTGGTAGCTGTGACCACGTCCCACAGAAGACAGAACTAGTGGTAAGCAGGGAGAACCACTACATGGGTCTTGGAAGTACTCGAGTAACGAGAGGTTAGTTGGTAGGAAAGAGTGCTGATGGGTAGTACTCGTAGAGCAGTCACTAGAGAGGTGCTGATGGTAGTCTGAGTAACAGGGGTCAGGTGGGAAGAGTGCTATGGGTAGTACTCGAGTAACGAGAGATCACTAGAAGAGTGCTGATGGATACTCGAGTAACAGAGGGAGTCACGGTAGGAAGAGTGCTGATGGGTAGTACTCGAGTAACGAGAGGAGTCACGGTGGGAAGAGTGCTGATGGGTAGTACTCGAGTAACGAGCGGAGTGACGGTGGGAAGAGTGCTGATGGGTAGTACTCGAGTAACGAGAGGAGTCACGGTGGGAAGAGTGTTGATGGGTAGTACTCGAGTAACGAGCGGAGTCACGGTAGGAAGAGTGCTGATGGGTAGTACTCGAGTAACGAGAGGAGTAACGGTAGGAAGAGTGCTGATGGGTAGTACTCGAGTAACGAGAGGAGTCACGGTGGGAAGAGTGCTGATGGGTAGTACTCGAGTAACGAGCGGAGTCACGGTAGGAAGAGTGCTGATGGGTAGTACTCGAGTAACGAGAGGAGTCATGGTAGGAAGAGTGCTGATGGGTAGTACTCGAGTAACGAGCGGAGTCACGGTAGGAAGAGTGCTGATGGGTAGTACTCGAGTAACGAGCGGAGTGACGGTGGGAAGAGTGCTGATGGGTAATACTCGAGTAACGAGCGGAGTAACGGTGGGAAGAGTGCTGATGGGTAGTACTCGAGTAATGAGAGGAGTCACGGTAGGAAGAGTGCTGATGGGTAGTACTCGAGTAACGAGCGGAGTGACGGTGGGAAGAGTGCTGATGGGTAGTACTCGAGTAATGAGCGGAGTGACGGTGGGAAGAGTGCTGATGGGTAGTACTCGAGTAACGAGAGGAGTCACGGTAGGAAGAGTGCTGATGGGTATACTCGAGTAACGAGCGGAGTCACGGTAGGAAGAGTGCTGATGGGTAGTACTCAAGTAACGAGAGGAGTGACGGTGGAAGAGTGCTGATGGGTAGTACTCGAGTAACGAGAGGAGTCACGGTGGGAAGAGTGCTGATGGGTAGTACTCGAGAAACGAGAGGAGTCATGGTAGGAAGAGTGCTGATGGGTAGTACTCGAGTAACGAGAGGAGTCACGGTGGGAAGAGTGCTGATGGGTAGTACTCGAGAAACGAGAGGAGTCACGGTAGGAAGAGTGCTGATGGGTAGTACTCGAGTAACGAGAGGAGTGACGGTGGGAAGAGTGCTGATGGGTAGTACTCGAGTAACGAGAGGGTACGGTGGGAAGAGTGCTGATGGGTAGTACTCGAGTAACGAGAGGAGTCACGGTGGGAAGAGTGCTGATGGGTAGTACTCGAGTAACGAGAGGAGTGACGGTGGGAAGAGTGCTGATGGGTAGTACTCGAGTAACGAGAGGAGTCACGGTGGGAAGAGTGCTGATGGGTAGTACTCGAGTAACGAGAGGAGTCACGGTAGGAAGAGTGCTGATGGGTAGTACTCGAGTAACGAGAGGAGTCACGGTGGGAAGAGTGCTGATGGGTAGTACTCGAGTAACGAGAGGAGTCACGGTGGGAAGAGTGCTGATGGGTAGAGGGATGACGTGTAGCTCCTGCCTTTTTCCACTTCATTATTTCCTATAAATTCCATGTCATTTTTTCAACATGGTATGGTATATTTTTTAGCTTATGTCATGTCGACAGTGCCCTAAACGAGCGGAGGGCGGAGAGAGAACCTCAAATATCTAAACAATACATGCTAGTTTTTATAGCAGACTGGAGAGAGAGCTCTTCTCAGCAGATAGCCTCTGCTGTCTATCTTTCTACTCTCTCTCTCTCTCTCTCTCTCTCTCTCTCTCTCTCTCTCTCTCTCTCTCTCTCTCTCTCTCTCGTGTTGGAAGTTCTATACAGCAACTTGGGTGGCAAAAGTATCTTAGGGAATGTGGGTGTAGTCACCTGCCTTAACATTGGCTGTATAATGAGTTTGAGGTCCCTGAAGCAAACATTCCACAACAAGGGAGGAAGGACATTCCCCTGCGGTACGCCACCATCAAGCTACCTTCATACTCTTCAACACTAACAACTTCCCTGACGATCCATTCTTCAAGGTAAACTCCAAGAAGCTTAAAAAGAAGGCCACACAATGCGGGTTGCTGCATTTTATTGTGAAGACTTTCACTGGGGACTACGTTGTTAAAGTCTTACCGATAAAGTCTTAATTGCATTCTGTCGGTGTACTTTACCGTTGTACTGAACACTCTAGGGAGATGTTCGGGAAAGCTAGAAATCCATATTATATTTTAGCTTCACCACGTCGTACAGGCACAAATGCACACGTATTATGTACAAATTATACGCTCATTTTTGTTAACACACAGTCCGTCTCCCACCGAGGCAGAGTGACCCGAAAAGAAGAAGAAATAAACAGTTTTTTTTCTTACATTTAGTAATGTATACAGGAGAAGGGGTTAATATCCCCTTGCTCCCGGCATTTTAGTCGCCTCTTACAACACGCATGGCTTACGGAGGAAGGATTCTTCTCTACTTCCCCATGGAGACTATACACACACATATGTACACATAATATGTAAACATCCAATGATGGGATGTTTGTTTACTTGCTGGACCTGTGAGCCAGCGGGTGCCAGCAAGTTTCTCATTCATCCTGACAACGTAAATGATTTTGAATTAGTAGTGACTGGTGCCACATAGTGGAGAGGTTCATGCAGTGACTGGTGCCACATATTAGGGTTTTAGTACTGGTCCTAGTAAGTCTAGTGGTCTGGCAGTTTATAGTGGTCACTAGGAAGGTTAGGTGGTCCCGTAGAGGTTCTAGACTGATTTAGTGGGTAGCAGTCTAGTGGGTTCATAGTACATGTCAGGGAGGTGAAATGTTCAAGTGCGTAAATGAGTTATGTGCTGTGAATGTAAGGTTGTTAGATGGGCCACTTTAGTGATTCAGCAGTGACTTTACAAGAGGCTAGTAGTTGTGTCTGGCAGTCTTTGGAGTGTGGCTCATAGTGTCTGAGTCTAGTGTCTAGAGTCAGGGCAGTACTGCCAGGTGGAGTCATTTTGTACTCACCTGAGGACTGGAAACGACTTGCAACAGAGCTGAAGTATGGTGAGCGACCACTCAGTTGACGAAGAGCAAAGATATGTAATGTTTACAAAGCCAGTCTCTCTCTCTCTCTCTCTCTCTCTCTCTCTCTCTCTCTCTCTCTCTCTCTCTCTCTCTCTCTCTCTCTCTCCCTTACTAAATATGCAGATTCGCCAACTTCCCCACACCAGGGTCGGGGCTACTGGGTAAAACAGGTCGGTGTAGAGATTTTAATTTTCCATCACGGTGGTGTCTACATCACTGTTTGATGGTTAGCTGCGCCCCCCTGCTGCTCTCAACTCACCTAAACTGCTGCTACCCTTCCCTTCTCCCTCCCATTGTTGCTCTCACGGCCGAGGGAGGGGGGAGACGGTGAGGTTTTGTTTGGGGTTGGTAATGGTACGGGATTGATTGGGAAGGGGTGGGTTTGTTGTCGGGGGTTAGGGGGTGGTGGCGTGGAGGGGTGGGGCTGGGCAAGGAAGGGGGAGGGAGATGTGAGTACACCCTGAAGCGTAGTGAGTGCTTGATGTAGTCTACAAGATGATGTACCTAGTACTCACCACCTTGACGTAGTCTACAAGATGATGTACCGAGTACTCACCACCTTGACGTAGTTCAGAGATGCCAGTGCTAGAGTGAAGATGATGTCAGTATATCACCTTGACGTAGTCTACAAGATGATGTTTCCCAAAGGTCAGTTCTAGAACCTTTATTATTCTTAAAATACGTAAATAACCTGCCAGAAGGGATTGACTGATATGTTTACTGATGTCGTAATACTAATTACAAAAACACAGACTGAAGATGATAGACATTCTTCTTAGTTCATCCACTCTAGGCTTGGTCTTGGACCGAGCCGCGAGGACCATGACCCTTTGAACACTCCAGGTAGACTCCAGTAAGGTAGATTCCAGGTAAGTAGACTCCAGGAAGGTAGACTCTAGGCAGGTAGACTCCAGGTAGGTAGACTCCAGGTAGGTAGACCTGGATAAACTGCAAGTTTGGCCAAACTGGTTACTTGAGTTCAAAATTAGCAAGTGCGAGGTCATGAAAATTAGGGATGGAGAGTCGACCAGAGACGGAATACAGCTTGAGATGCAAAAAATTACAGATATCTCTTAAGAAGAAACATCTTGAAGTCAACATCACACCCAACATATCACAAGAGGTGCACATAAATGTAATAGGATCTGTAGCATATACGAGGATAGCTAATATCAGAATTGTCTTTGGAGTCTTTTACAACATTTTTCATGACATTTGTTAGGCCCATTTTGGAGTAAGCAGCATCAGTATGGAGCCCTCACCTGATAGCATGTAGAACACTTGGAAAACCAAAGGTTTGAACAAGAATAGTCCTAGATCTGAGGGGATTGAATTACGAAAGGAACAGATTTGGACTTTTTGAAATAACAGGCATAAGGATGAGAGGTCTTAGAAACTAATGACATAGATGAGTCACAGGGATGTTAGGAAACACTTTTTCAGTCTCCGGGTGGTAAATAAAATGAATGAGCTAGATGAGAAAATGGTAAAAGCAAACTGAATACACAGTTTCAGGAGTAGGTATGATAAGCCCATGAGGCAAGGAAACAATAATATTGGCTATTGTGGTTAAAGTGAAGGGGCCAGGAGCTGAGACTCGATCCCATTAACGCAACTCCTTGAGTACAATTTGGTGAGTACACACACACAATATGTGAATAAGAACAATGAGTTTAAAGAAATGATAGGAGAGGTAAACCCAGACATAACTATCACAGAGATAAAGCTACCTGAAATGATAACTGATGCTATATTCCCAGCAGGATAACAGGTAATGAGAAAAGGCAGAGGAAGCAGGGGAGGGGGAGGAGTGACTTTGCTAGTAAGAAATCAGTGGAGTTTTGATGAGACGAGAAGAACAAATAGAAATGAGCTATTTGATTACATAGTTGGGTACAATAAAGACTGGGGGACTCAAGGTAGTGATAGCAGTGATCTGCAACCCATTACCAAACAGCAGAAAACAAGACAGGAATATAAAGTGAACAACAAGGAAATAGTTGACACCTTAGCAGAAGCAGTAAGGAGTGCTCATGGGGATAATGCGACGTTATTAATCATGGGTGATTTCATCCACAGGGAAGCTGTCTGGGAGAACTGGGACTCACATGGGAGACCAGAAACATGGAGAGCTAGATAACACAGGTGGTTAGGGAACATGTTAAGGACATGACAAGAGAGAGAGGTAGATAAACTTGGAAGTGCATCTAACATGGTTGAAATATAACATGAGATCCCTGGGCGTAGTGACCAGGGAGAGAACTTGGAAGAGATGAGAAAATTACTGAATGCAGTGCAGTGGGGAAGGGAACTGATAGTTCGTAGGTGGCAAGAGCTGGAAGGCAGATGAGAGATTCAAACCCAGAAGATTGATGTAAAATCTCAAAAACAAAGAGAGATTTCGGTTCAACCAAAACAGCAAAGAGGTAAAAAATGAAGAGCACAAGAGATTGGAAAAAGTGAAGAGCAGTGGAGAACAAGGACAGAGAAGCCAGCAGAAGAGCCAAAATGAATACGTAGAGAGAGCCTAAGCAGCATTTTGAGAATGACGCAGCAGAAAAAAAAACTGAACCAAAACTACCTAACGGCCACATTAGAAGAAAGACAACATTGAAAGACCATGTAATTCTACTTAAGAAGACAGGAGGAGAGCTCCTATCTTCTGTGAAGATAGGAGTGTTAAACATACGATTCAAAGAGATGTTCTCAGTAGAAACAAGGGTAATGCCAGAGGGCCTAGAGTACAGGGGTCACCGACGGATGCTGGAAAACATCAACAACAGGGAAGAGGTAAACAATGGTCAGCTGGATACATGACACGCAATGGAACACAACATGGTGTCAGCTGGATACATGACACGCAATGGAACACAACATGGTGTCACCATGGATTCTTAGAGAGGAAGTGGAATCACTGTGTCACTGACATGCATACCATGTAAAGTAATGGAGAAGATAATCAGGAGAGTGGTAGAGTACTTGGAAGGAAGTGATTTCATAAACAGTAATCAACACGGGTTTAGAAATGGAAAATCTTGCAATACTAACCTGCTGGAGATCTATGACAAAGTGACAGAAGTGAGACAGGAGAGAGAGGGATGGGTGGATTGCATATTCTTTGACTCTAAGAAGGCATTTGATACTGTATCTCATAAGAGACTAACGCAAAAATCTTGAGGTGCAGGCAGGAATAACAGGGAACGTAGTCCGATGCTAGAATGAGAAAAAGTAATAAGCAGGGTTCCGCAAGGATTGGTTTTAGGACCAGTACTGTTTTTGATGTATATAAATGACATACCAGATGGTACTTATATGTATCTTATGATAATATAAAGCTAATGAGGAGAATGAATACCAGTAAAGACAAGGAGAGGCTGCAAATTAATCTAGACAACTGAATGAGGTCAGATAAGTGGTTAATTGAATTCAACCCAACAACTGAATGGTTATAAAGACTGGCGAAGGGGCAAGAAAACTTGACACGGAGTGCAGACTCAAGGGACAGAGACTGGAGACTTCACTCAGAGAGACCTAGCGGTGAGCATAGTGCCAGACCAGACGTATCGCCTGGTATTATTTTCACAGAATAACCTCTGCAGCCAATCTTAAAGGCCTTCAGGAATCTCAACAAAAAATCGTTCAAGACCCTCAATACATGTGAGGACCATTTTGGAGAACGCAGCACCAGCTTGGAGCCCACACTTGATCAAGGATATTAAGAAATTGGAGAAATTGCAGATGTATGCAACAAAACTAGTCCAGATCTAATTACCCCTAAGGAGGCTAAAGGAACTGAACCTGACGACATTAGAGGAAAGAATAACAAAAAGGAAGATAATAACAACATATAAATACTTAAAGGAGTTGATAAGGTAAGCAGAGACACATTGAGACGTGAAAAACAGATGAGTCATAGAGATGTCAGGAAGCACTTATTCAGCCGAAAGATGGCCAGAACAGGTTTCTTTGTATCCAGGAGCAAGTTTTCTACACTATGGCATTCTAAAATTTTAAATGAGAGACGAGACTCCATAAGGGGAAAGTTTTGGGGATATTTCACTTGGGTCTTTTTGTACTGATTTCAAAACTTAAATATCTGGAGAGAATTTCGGAGGTCATCGCCCCAGCGGCCCGGTCTGTGACCAGGCCTCGCGGTGGATCAGGACTGATCAACCAGGCTGTTACTGCTGGCCTCACGCAAACCGACATACGAACCACAGCCCGACTGATCAGGTAATGACTTTAGGTACCTGACTGACTCACGAAATCGCATTGACACGATTGCAAACAAACCATACCACGGGAGGGGTTAGAACCCGCGGTCAGAGTCATAAAACTCCGGACCGACGCGTTAGCCACTGGGCCAGCTGGCTACAATAAGCTAGCTGGCCCAGTGGCTAACGCGTCGGTCTGGAGTTTTATGACTTTCTGATCGCGGGTTCTAACCCCACGTGGTATGTTTTAGGTGCTTGTCCAGTGCCTTCTTGAAAACGGCATGCTGGGAGGCAGTTGAACAGCATGCTGAGAGGCAGTTGAACAGTCTTGGGCCCCTGATACTTATTATGTTGTCTCTCAGTGTACTCGTGGCGCCCCTGATTTTCATTGAGTGGATGTTGCATATCCTGCCAAGTCTTTTGCTTTCGTAGGAAGTGATTTTCGAGTGCAAATTTGAGACTAGTCCTCTAGGATTTTCCAAGTGTATATTATCATGTATCTTTCTCGTCTGCATTCCAGAAAATAGAAATCAAGGGACTTCAACCGTTCCCAGTAATTTAGGTGCTTTGTCCTGCTTATTCGTCCAGTTAAAGTTCTCTGTATATTCTCCAGGTCTGCATTTCACCAGTGTACAGCAATATTCCAGCCTAGAGAGAACAAACGATTTGAAGAAAATCATCATGGGCTTGGCATTCCTAGTTTTGAAGGTTCTAATTAGCCATCTCATCATTTTCCTACCAGATGTAGTAGATACATTGTTATAATCTTTGAAAGTGAGATCCTCTGACATTATCACTCCCAGGTCCTTCACATTAGCTTTTCGTTCTATTGTGTGGTTGAAATTGGTTTTATACTCTGATACGGTTTTAATTTCCTCGAGTTTTCCAAAGCGGAGTAATTGAAATTTCTCTTCAATGAACTTCATGTTGTTTTCTGTGGGTGCTACTGCTTTTCTGGGAGTGTTGCTGGTGTTACAAAAATATTATTTGGGGGCAGTGCCGATTGAGGGGATTATTTTGGGTTGTATCACATTACATGACCTGAAAACCAAGATGCATACACAGCCTCCTGACAAGGTAGGTTCGGCTGCGGTTTCTCATTATTCGATCAATTTACTATGGTATAGCTAGGAACATAGCTAGGTTATATCTGTCATATTCAATTAATTGGCTAGGGTACAGCTGGAAAGTCGAAGAATTAGGAAGAGTTAGGATCTACATGTTCACTGCAAGCAGAGTGGTGCCCAGACAGGCAAAATATTAGCGTGATGATATCTGGAGGGCCAAGCAGGTTAGCAGGGCCAGGCAGGGCCAGGCAGGGCCAAGCAGGGCCAGCCATGGCACCTACAACATGCAAGACACTATCAAAGGGAAAGGAGGCAGACAGGCTCAGTCACAATATTCTTCAGTTCTATTAAGACTTACTGCAACTGTTATATTCCTGTGGTTATTATTTGAGCGACCAACTTGTTATCTTATATAAACGGACACTGTATGGATTCACAAACTTGTCGGTACAGCATTAATAATATGAAAGTGTGTAGGTAAACACATCTGTGGACTCACCGGCTGGTAGTTTTTCAAGGCTTATTTTCCCGCGTAACTTAAGACTTCAGACTGATTTTATTCCAGATTCTTTTATTTTGTGAGACTGATTCAGTCTTTGTTATCAGGAGTCCCTGAACGAGGACCCTCAAGTAATTGACAGATATTTTGTTTTTACTTCTTTGTTCCTCGAATTTTTCGTTTTTATTTCATTCATAACACGAAGCCTTATCCGATCGGCTTCAGATCTTCAACACTGGTGTATGGTAACTAGGCCAAGATTCTAGGAAAAATCGACGTGTGCAGGCGCCCTGTGACTAGAGTTTCAGATTCATTACCATTCTAGAATGGTTCCAATAACTCTGAAAATCCTCTGCAGCTTAGCTTCAATCAAGCTGCCACCTAATTCGGCGAGGGCTGAGTCAGTCCAGTGTGTTACTGAACATCTCACAAGTTTGTGTAAAATTGTGAAATTTTGATTCCCGTTTATTGAGGCTAAATATTTAATTTTGCCTCCTCTGAATGGCTTCAGTATTTAATGGTTGATATATCTTACATAAGCTCAGGACAGTATCCATAATGTTGAGTTTGCATGCAGGCAAATCTATCAATGCAATAATGTAAAAAAAAAAAGGTGGACTTTTGAAACTGTGAGGTAATTTGAGGAAGCCTCTTCTGATCATCTTCAAATTGTCACCTTTATTAAATAAATTGGTTTCCGTATAACAGCTAGAGAACGTCTCTTCTGCTCATTTTCAAACTCTTAAGTCTCTGTACTTTTATAAAGAATTTGGACTTTATATATGCCAATTTACCAGTTTTAATGATTTATTTTATCATATTTGATTTTCTTACACAATACAAAATCATATGCAGCGATTTGTAGAGATTTTTAAAATACTGTAGAACTGAAAAAATAGAGAAATTTATAACCTTTTTAATTGTTTTTCGAGTTTAGTGAACACTTACATTCAGTACATCATATTCGCCGAGTCAGCAGCATCCTGGTAGATACCGTGGAACAAAATATGTCTCGAAGTTTACTGCGTGTGAGAGGAGTAGATGAAAGAACTTAACACAAGCTGGGTTATCCACGATGTGTCATACACCTTCAGCTGGGTGCTCCACGATGTGTCATACACCTTCAGCTGGGTGCTCCACGATGTGTCATACACCTTCAGCTGGGTGCTCCACGATGTGTCATACACCTTCAGCTGGGTGCTCCACGATGTGTCATACACCTTCAGCTGGGTGCTCCACGATGTGTCATACACCTTCAGCTGGGTGCTCCACGATGTGTCATACACCTTCAGCTGGGTGGGCCACGATGTGTCATACACCTTCAGCTGGGTGCTCCACGATGTGTCATACACCTTCAGCTGGGTGCTCCACGATGTGTCATACATCTTCAGCTGGGTGCTCCACGATGTGTCATACACCTTCAGCTGGGTGCTCCACGATGTGTCATACACCTTCAGCTGGGTGCTCCACGATGTGTCATACACCTTCAGCTGGGTGCTCCACGATGTGTCATACACCTTCAGCTGGGTGATCCACGATGTGTCATACACCTTAAGCTGGGTGCTCCACGATGTGTCATACACCTTCAGCTGGGTGGGCCACGATGTGTCACACACCTTCAGCTGGGTGCTCCACGATGTGTCATACACCTTCAGCTGGGTGCTCCACGATGTGTTATACACCTTCAGCTGGGTGCTCCACGATGTGTCATACACCTTCAGCTGGGTGCTCTACGATGTGTCACACACCTTCAGCTGGGTGCTCCACGATGTGTCACACACCTTCAGCTGGGTGCTCCACGATGTGTCATACACCTTCAGCTGGGTGCTCCACGATGTGTCATACACCTTCAGCTGGGTGCTCCACGATGTGTCATACACCTTCAGCTGGGTGCTCCACGATGTGTCATACACCTTCAGCTGGGTTCTCCACGATGTGTCATACACCTTCAGCTGGGTGCTCCACGATGTGTCATACACCTTCAACTGGGTGCTCCTCGATGTGTCACACACCTTCAGCTGGGTGCTCCACGATGTGTCATACACCTTCAGCTGGGTGCTCCACGATGTGTCATACACCTTCAGCTGGGTGCTCCACGATGTGTCATACACCTTCAGCTGGGTGCTCCACGATGTGTCACACACCTTCAGCTAGGTGCTCCACGATGTGTCACACACCTTCAGCTGGGTGCTCCACGATGTGTCATACACCTTCAGGTGAGTGCTCCACGATGTGTCATACACCTTCAGCTGGGTGCTCCACGATGTGTCATACACCTTCAGCTGGGTGCTCCAGGATGTGTCACAGCTCTTCAGCTGGGTGCTCCACGATGTGTCATACACCTTCGAGCTTCGACTAGGAGCCCAGACTTATCTGGAGTCTGGCTGTGTGGCACAAGAACTCTGTACTTCGATGCAGAGTGCTCAAGTTCCATTCTTCCTGATTATATATATATATATATATATATATATATATATATATATATATATATATATATATATATATATATATGCAAGACAAGCCACGGGGTGAAAATCATTAGCTCAAGTACTTTCACACTTCTCATTGCGTCATCAGGAGCTGTGCAATGTTGCATATATATATATATATATATATATATATATATATATATATATATATATATATATATATATATATTGTGTGTGTGTGTGTGTGTGTGTGTGTGTGTTTTGGTGTGTGTGTGTGTGTGTGTGTGTGTGTGTGTGTGTGTGTGTGTTTGTGTGTGTGTGTGTGTTTGTGTGTGTGTGTGTGTGTGTGTGTGTGATGTGTTTGTCTGTACTCCCATACTTGTACTCACCTAATTGTGGTTACAGGGGTCGAATCACAGCTCCTGGCCCCGCATCTTCACTCGCCGCTACTAGGTCAATCTTCCTGCTCCATGAGTGTTATCATACCTCTTCTTAAAGCTATGTATGGATCCTGCTTCAACTACATCAATTCCCAGACTATTCCACTTCCTGACAACTCTGTTATTGAAGAAATACTTCAGTGTGTGTGTGTGTGTGTTTCGTGCCGAATACGTAAAACTGGTCAGTTAGCAATAACTCATTTAAAATTAAGTCCTTTCTAAAAAAATTCTCTTATACGTTTAAAGATATATTTTTTTCATTTATGTTAATGTAAAAATTAATAATTTTGTACCAAAAGAACCTTAGAAAAGTTACCTAACCTTATTATAAAAGCACAATTTAATTTAGTCTAATCCAACTAAATATATTTTATATAAGTTTACAATAGTTTAATAATTAACAAACAATGAAATACATTTTTTTCGTTATTTTCAGAATGATTTTTGCGAAATTATTGCATATACGTATGTACAAATTTTCGCTTGCCTTATTCGGGAAGAAGAGCTTTGCTATTTAAGCCAAAATCACAAGTTTTACTTATTCGACACGACATATATATATATATATATATATATATATATATATATATATATATATATATATATATATATATATATCTAGTAATACAAGATGCAAAACAACCATGCAGGTAGTTGAATGATGTGTTGCAATCAACACATCTTCAAGAGCTTGCAATGTTGCTGAAAAAGTAGGAAGTGCAGATAGATTCGTTCAAGGGAACAACTCTAGCTAGAATGAGATGGCATCAAACAGACCAGTGCCAGGTGCCAGGAAAATAAAGGCAAGACAGTAGCAGTAGAAAGTATATAAAAGCCCATTAACATTAAATATTTAGTAATGACTTAGCGACCACAACATCAGGGACATGTCAACTATCACCAACATGATGCCAGACTCCATATCGTATCATTATAAAAGACTTGATTTTTCTGATCTCAAAAGCATCTGACATCTATTAGGAGGAAAATTCCTTTCTTCGCATAAAAAGAAAATGGGTCTATGTTAAGAAGCAAGAGGTAAATAAACCTGTTTCCCGAGACTGACCTATTTCACACTTTAGTAAATGCCAGTTTACCATAAGAGTCAATGGGAGTAGTAGTTTGTACAACTGCATTCATGATGGTTCAACGAGTTCAGGTAGGAATCCGGCTTCAGATTGTGTACAATGCCTTCAATTATAAAGTTATTGAGTTTGAATAAGCCAAAGCTATTATACAATGAACGTTTATCATGTTTTATAATTGCCGATTCTAAAATATTTTTTTCCATCCAAGAGGAGCAAGGAACCATGATTCTGGCTTCTGACCAGTTTGCAGAGTTATTGCACGCCCTAATGTGATTGAAAATCACATTTGATTCCTGCACATTTCTTATTGAATATCGGTGTTGTGTTATCCTGACATCTAGAGGTCTGACAGTCCGTCCCACATAAGATAAGTTGCAGCCTTTGTAACGGATAATGTAGACACCAACACAGTTTTGAGGAGAATTCTTTATCTAAATGCTATTAACAGTCCATGAATTATTAAAAACTACTTGTATGTTGAATTTTTTAAAGAGCATTTTGCAGAACATAAATTCTCATTGTAAGGGAGAACCAGCACATTCTTGATCTGAGGTGTTATCCTGGGTTCAGTTCTATAAGTGTTCCTAGCTGCCAGCAAGGCTGATTCTACAAACTTCCCAGGGTTCGAAAGTCTCGTGGCAGTATCAGGTATTTTCCTAATTTCTTCATCAAGAAACTCTGGGCTGCACACTCGGTGAGCTCTCAGAAACATAGTGAGAAACACACTCCTTTTTATTCTTGTCTTGTGGTTGGAATAATAGTGAATGTATGAGCAAACATTAGTGGCCTTCCCATATACTGTGAATTTGAGCTTTTTATCAACCCTGTGTTCCAGCACTTCTGAGAATGGAAGTTTAGATTCCACTTCTTTCTCCACCAGAGTTCCTGTTCCCCAAGAATTAGAAGAATCTCCCCCCATGCCATTCGATAAGAACACCATTTACTGAGTTGATTAAGTTGTGTGTAGTTAATTGCAAGTTTGACTTTGAAGGAAATATTACACTAAAAAACAGGCAATGGATATGGGAAATCCATTGTCTCCCTTATTATGCAATCTGTATATAGAGTTTATCTAGGCTAGACTGCTAAAAGATATCTTGCCCTGTTAAGCTAAATGGTTCGTATATGTGAATGACATCTTGTGTCTATGCTTGCTCCCATTTATTAAATTCACCGTGGAGAAAGAAGTGGAATCTTAGTTTTCATTCTTAGATGTGTTGATACACAGGGTTGATAGAAAGCTCAAGTCCACAGTATATAGGAAGGCCACTAATGTGTGCTCATACATTCACTCTTATTCCAACGATGAGACCAGAAATAAAAGGAGCGTCTTTCTCACTATGTTTCTGAGAGCTTATCGAGTATGCAGCCCAGAGTTTCTTGATGAGGAAATTAGGAAAAAAATATTTGATATTGCCACAAAACTGCGGTGCCATTAGAAGTTTGTAGAGTCAGTGTTGCTGGCACCGAGGAAAACGTATCGTACTTCAGAACCCAGGATAACACATCAGATCAACAATGTGCTGGTTTTCCCATACAATGAGAATTTACTTGTCCTGCCAAATGCCCTACAAAGATTCAACATACAAGTAGTTTTTAAGAATTCATGGACTGTTAAAGGAATTCCCCTCAGAATTGTGTTGGTGGTGCCTACAGGATCAGTTGCAAGGCTGCAACTTATCTAACATGGATCAGACCAGCAAACCTCTAGATGTCAGGATAACACAACAATGACATTTGATATGAACTGCACAGGAATCAAATGAGATTTTCAAACACACTAGATTCTGCAATAACTCTGCAAACTGGTCAGAAGCCAGAGTCATGGTTCCTTGCTTCCCTTGGCTGAAAAGAAATATTTATGAATTTGCAATTATAAAACATGATGAACGTTCATTAGTTGCGGCATATTCAAACTCAATAACTTTGTTCAAAGAAAGGAATTTTAATAGATGCCAGATACTTTTGAGATCAGAATATTCAAGTCAAGTTGACATGTCCCTGATGTTGTGGTCGCCAGATCATTACTAAATATTTAATGTTAATGGGCTTTTATATACTTTCTGCTGCTACTGTTAATATCTTGCTTTCATTTTCCTGGCACCTGGCACTGGTCTGCTTGATGCCACTTCATTCTAGATAGAGTTGTTCCCTTGTACGCATCTACCTGGACTTCCTATTTATTACTAAACCTATCATTCAACTCCTCCCATGAATGTTTTGCACACACACACAAATATATATACGTATATACAAAGGAGCTAATGGAGACAAATGGTTTTTAGGACTTCACGTGCTGTTGGAGTGTGATCATGGTAATATTTATGAAGGGATTCAATACAGTACATTGCCTGCACTCTGAAGGAGGGGTGTTAATGTTGCAGTTTTATAACTGTAGTGTAAGCGCACCTCTGGCAAGGCAGTGATGGAGTGAATGATTGTGAAAGTTTTTCTATTTCGGGCTACCCTGCCTTGGTGGGAAACGGCCGATGTGTTAATAAATAAATAAATAGCCCACAGGACCACGCAATCCTACAATAATCAAGCATTCAGCAGAGCTAGATGTTTTACCTTGATCCGAGGACATACGGTGGTGTGGGTGCCTCTGAGCTAATTTCATTCTACTCCCCGTTTGGTGTACTAGCCTCCACGAGCAGTATTTTATATTATTGTAACCACGAACGAGTGGTATTGAATCAATAACAACACTGCGACTAGCTGAGGTAAAACATCTAGCTCTGCTGGATGCTTAATTCTTGTAGAATTGCGTGGTCCAATTTGTTAGAGCGTCATGTTGTTTCGCTCACCATGAAGGCGGGCCAAAACAACATGGGTTCGAATCGTCGGCTAGTCGCAGTGTTGTTATTGAGATATATATATATATATATATATATATATATATATATATATATATATATATATATATATATATATATATATATATATATATGAGATATTTGCATTTTATAAAATATGTAAACAGTGTCCGAGGAGGTCGATTATTGGCCGGAAAATGTGTTCCGATACTCGGCCCGTTATGGGAAATGTGGAGACGATGAGGGGAATAAATAAACATCTGCACGATTGTGTGTGTGAGTGTGTGTGTGTGTGTGTGTGTGTGTGTGTGTGAGTGTGTGTGTGTGTGTGAGTGTGTGTGTGAGTGTGTGTGTGTGTGTGTGTGTGTGTGTGTGTGTGTGTGTGTGTGTGTGTGTGTGTGTGTGTGTGTGTGTGTGTGTGTGTGTGTGTGTGTGTGTGTGTGTGTGTGTGTGTGTGTGTGTGTGTGTGTGTGTGTGTGTGTGTGTGTGTGTGTGTGTGTGTGTGTGTGTGTATGTGTGTGTGTGTGTGTGTGTGTGTGTGTGTGGACTTAAGCCAGGCCTCGGGGGTGACTGTGACCAACCTGAGGAGGGGAAATGAAGAGAACGAAAGGGAATTCTTTTTCCAGGCCATTTTTTTCATTGACACAGGTCACACACGTGCGCGAGCGCACGCGACTCCCTTCCCAGCACACACATATATACACATATATCCACCTACACACACACACACATTACATATACAACCACCTGTATACACCACACACACACACACACATATATATGTCGTGCCGATTAGGTAAAACTGGTCAATTAGCAAGAACTCATCTAAAATTAAGTCCTTTCTAAAATTTTCTCTTATACGTTTAAAGATATATTTTTTTCATTTATGTTAATGTAAGAATTTATAATTTTGTACCAAGAGAAACTTTGAAAACCTACCTAACCTTATTACAAGAAGCGCAATTTAATTTAGCCTAACCCAACAAAATATATTTTAGATACGTTAACATTAATTTAATAATAAACAAACACAATGAAATATATTTTTTTCGTTATGTTCAGAATGATTTTGGCGAAATTATTGCATACACAAATTTTCACTTGTCTTATATGGCAAGGTGAGCGTTGCTATTTAAGCCAAAATCCAAGTTTTACCTAATCGGCACGACATATATATATATATATATATATATATATATATATATATATATATATATATATATATATATATATACATACATATATACATACATATATCCACCTACACACACACACACACATACATATATATACACATACAACCACCTGTACACACCCCACACACACACACGGGGCAAGGAGCTGATTCTCGACCCCTGCATCCACATATAGGTGAGTAAACACACATGCACACACACACACACACACACGCACACACACGCACACACACGCACACAAACACACACACACACACACCGGTGGCCTGGTGGCTAAAGCTCTTGCTTCACGCACGGAGGGCCCGGGTTCAATTCCCGGCGGGGCCGAAACATTTCGAAGTGTTTCGTTATACACACACACACACACATACACACACACATACATACAACAGGCCTAGTGTCTAATCGACATGTGCCTAGGACAAAATGGTAACTAACACACACACACACAAACACACACACACACACACACACGCACACACACACACACACACACGCACACACACGCACACACGCACATGCAGAGGAACGATCATGTCACCAAGAGCTACAGGAACAAAAAAGGGAGAAAATGGCCATGTAGAGACAGGACCTGAGCTGCAGAGGGAAAGGCAATGGGAGGAGGATAGGGCAAAGGCAGTGTTTATTTATGGGCTGAAGGAGAGAGAGGAAAGGACACACACGGAAAGACGGCAGGCAGAAAGAAAGGAGATTGAGAACATACTCAAAGCAATAGGCCAAGAAGACATGTCCGAGATTGTAAATTTTCAGAGAATAGGGGGGTACTCGAAGGGGAGAAATCGACTGCTCAAGCTGATTCTCAGGACAGAAACAGTGCGGAACAGAATCCTCCAAGAGAAACCACGATTGAAGGGAACGGAAGACTACGAGAGGGTGTTCCTAGACCGAGACAGAACAAAAACAGAAAGACAGCAGCTGAGGGAGAGGGCACAAAGGCGAAAGGAGCTGGGAGGAGAGACAAGGACAGAATCAGTAGAGGACAACCAGAGCAGGGCAGAGCAACAAGAGCAAGCACACACAGAACCATCCCCAACACCCAACAACCAAGCACACTATCCCGACACAAACTACAACCCACACTCACACCCCCACCAACACTCCACTATAGAATCCCACAGTACACCACCAGGTCCCCCACCCCCACAGACCCCCAAAACACAGTGTTAGAGAGGAAACTGAAGGTATGGTACACCAATGCTGATGGAATAACAAATAAGTGGGAGGAGTGGCACGAAAGAGTCAAAGAGGCATCACTGGACATAATAGCTCTCACAGAAACCAAGCTCACAGGTATGATAACAGATGCCATCTTTCCAATGGGATACCAGATCCTGAGGAAAGACAGAGGGAACAGAGGGGGTGGAGGAGTGGCACTGCTGATCAAAAACCAATGGGATTTTGACGAGCTGGAGAGAGGAGACAGAGGACAAGCTGTGGATTACATAGTAGGAACGCTACAGTCTGGAGGTCCCAAGGTGGTAATTGCAGTGATGTATAACCCACCACAGAACAGCAGGAGGCCAAGGCAAGAGTATGATGAGAGTAATAGAGCCATGATTGACACACTGGCCGAAGTGGCCAGAAGGGCTCGAGCAAGCAGGGCGAAGCTACTGATCATGTGTGACTTCAACCAAAAGGAAATCGATTGGGAGAGCTTAAAGCCACATGGGAGCCAAGAAACGTGAAGGTCTAAGATGCTGGAGGTGGTACTGGAAAATCTCATGTACCAACACGTAAGGGACACTACCAGAGAGAGAGGAGAGGACGAACCAGCGAGACTGGACCTAGTATTCACCCTGAGTAGCGCAGATATTGAAGACATCACACATGAAAGCCCCCTTGGGGCCAGTGATCATATGGTTCTAAGCTTCGAATACATAGTAGAGTTACAAGTGGAGGGGGAAGCAGGAAGGGCTGCACGAATGAAGCCAAACTACAAGAAAGGTGACTACGTGGGCATGAAGAACTTCCTGCACGGAGTTCAGTGGGACAGAGAGCTGGCAGGGAAGTCAGTAGACGAGATGATGGAATATATGACAACAATTTGCAAGGAAGCTGAGGAGAGGTTTATACCCAAGGGTAACAGGAGAAGCGAAAAAGCCAGGATGAGCCCATGGTTCACCCAAAGATGCAGGGAAGCCAAAACCAAGTGTGCCAGGAAATGGAAGGGGTACAGAAGGCAAAGGACCCAGGAGAATAAGGAGAGCAGTCGTAGAGCCAGAAATGATTATGCACAGGTAAGAAGGGAGGCCCAAAGACAGTACGAAAATGACATAGCAGCGAAAGCCAAATCTGACCCAAAGCTGTTGTACAGCCACATCAGGAGAACAACAACAGTCAAGGACCAGGTGATCAGGCTGAGGAAGGAAGGAGGGGAGGTCACAAGAAATGACCGCGAAGTGTGTGAGGAGCTCAACATGAGATTCAAAGAGGTGTTCACAGAGGAGATAGAAGGGCCTCCAGAAAGGAGGAGAGGTAGGGTACACCATCAGGTGCTGGACACAATACACACAACTAGATACCTCAAAGGCGATGGGGCTGGATAACATCTCACCATGGGTCCTGAGAGAGGGAGCAGAGGAGCTATGTGTGCCCTTAACAACAATCTTCAACACATCTATCGAAACAGGGCAACTACCTGAGGTATGGAAGACAGCAAATGTAGTTCCAATTTTTAAATAAAGGAGACAGGAACGTAGCACTAAACTACAGACCAGTGTCACTGACATGTATAGTATGCAAGGTCATGGAGAAGATAATCAGGAGAAGAGTAGTGGAGCCCCTAGAAAGGAATGATCTTATCAACTACGGCCAACACGGTTTCAGGGACGGGAAATCCTGTGTCACAAATCTACTGGAGTTCTACGACAGGGTGACAGCAGTAAGACAAGAGAGAGAGGGGTGGGTAGATTGCATATTCTTGGACTGTAAGAAGGCGTTTGACACAGTTCCACACAAGAGATTAGTGCAGAAGCTGGAGGACCAGGCAGGGGTAACAGGGAAGGCACTACAATGGATCAGGGAATACCTGTCAGGAAGACAGCAGCGAGTCATGGTACGTGGCGAGGTGTCAGAGTGGGCGCCGGTGACGAGTGGGGTTCCACAGGGATCAGTCCTAGGACCGGTGCTGTTTCTGGTATTTGTGAACGACATGACGGAAGGAATAGACTCAGAAGTGTCCCTGTTTGCAGATGATGTGAAGTTGATGAGAAGAATTCAATCCGACGAGGATCAGGCAGAACTACAAAGGGATCTGAACAGGCTGCAAGCCTGGTCCAGCAATTGGCTCCTGGAGTTCAACCCCACCAAGTGCAAAGTCATGAAGATTGGGAAAGGGCAAAGAAGACCGCAGACTGAGTACAGTCTAGGGGGCCAGAGACTACAAACTTCAATCAAGGAAAAAGATCTTAAGGTGAGTATAACACCAGGCACATCTCCTGAGGCGCACATCAACCAAATAACTGCTGCAGCATATGGGCGCCTAGCAAATCTAAGAACAGCATTCCGACATCTTAATAAAGAATCGTTCAGGACCCTGTACACTGTGTACGTTAGGCCCATACTGGAGTATGCGGCACCAGTTTGGAACCCACACCTAGCCAAGCACGTAAAGAAGCTAGAGAAAGTGCAAAGGTTTGCAACAAGACTAGTCCCGGAGCTAAGGGGTATGTCCTACGATGAGAGGTTAAGGGAAATCGACCTGACGACACTGGAGGACAGGAGAGATAGGGGGGACATGATAACGACATATAAGATACTGAGAGGAATTGACAAGGTGGACAAAGACAGAACGTTCCAGAAATGGGACACAGCAACAAGGGGTCACAGTTGGAAGTTGAAGACTCAGATGAATCACAGAGATGTTAGGAAGTATTTCTTCAGTCACAGAGTTGTCGGGAAGTGGAATAGTTTGGGAAGCAATGTAGTGGAGGCAGGTTCCATTCATGGCTTTAAGAAGAGGTATGATAAAGCACATGGTGCAGGGAGAGTGACCCAGTAGCGGCCAGGGAAGATGCGGGGCCAGGAGCTGTGAGTCGACCCCTGCAACCACAACTAGGTGAGTACACACTCACGCACGTGTGTGAGAGGACACAGAAACAAGGGGTCACAATTGGAAGTTGAAGACTCCTATGAGTCAAAGGGATGTTAGGAAGTATTTCTTCAGTCATAGAGTTGTCAGGAAGTGGAATAGCCTAGAAAGCGACATAGTGGGGCAGGACCATACATAGTTTTAAGACGAGTTTGATAAAGCTCATGGAGCAGAGAGAGAGAGACCTAGTAGCAATCAGTGAAGAGGCGGGGCCAGGAGCTATGACTCGACCCCTGCAACCACAAATAAGTGAGTACACACACACACACACGGAGCATGGAGACACGCTACTGAAGTGGTTAAACAAGTGATATACTTAGGATGATCCATACAAGTGCCGGATAATTCAGATCAGAGAGGTGTGAAGGAAGACCAAAGTAAATAAAATAACAAAGAAGGAGGCACAGACAGCAAGTAAAGAGAAGGACCTGAAAGCACTTATTACACAGAACATATCACCTGGGGTACATACAAAGAGCATAACATCACCAGCTCATGCGTGGCAAGGAAGGTTTAGAAGTGCCTCCAAAAACCTCAATAAAGAATCCTTTACGACCTTGTACTGTAAGTATGTTAGACGTAATTTAGAATATGCAGCACCAGGACTAATGACTCGACCCAACAACCCCAAATAGGTGGGTACGCTAAGAAGCTGTAGAAGGTACAGTTGTTTCCAACCAGACCTGAGAGAAGGACCACGGGGAGATATCATCGCGACGTACAAGATACTCAGATGATTCGATGGAGAATAGTGATATACTGTTTGAAATGCGATGCACAGGGCAAGAGGTCACAGGTGGAAGTTAATGAAGATAAGAACACAGGTGAGCCACTGAGATGTTAGGAAATGCTTTTTCAGTCATAGTGTGATAAAGAGGCGGAGTGTAGCTGATAGAGAATAACCTCATAAGAGTAGACAATATAAGGTCCAGGAGACACACACACACACACACACTGGTGGCTAAAGCTATCGCTTCACGCACGGAGGGCCCGGGTTCGATTCCCGGCGGGGCGGAAACATTTCGAAGTGTTTCCTTACACACACACACATACAACAGGCCTAGTGACTAATCGACATGTGCCTAGGACAAAAAGGTGGACAGAGAAGAATGTTCCAGAGATGGGACACAGCAACAAGGGACACAGTTGGAAGTTGAAGACTCAGATGAATCACAGGGATGTTAGGAAGTATTTCTTTAGTCACAGAGTTGTCAGGAAATGGAATAGCTTGCGAAGTGATGTAGTGGAGGCAGGATCCATTCATAGCTTTAAGAAGAGGTATGATAAATCTCATGGGGCAGGGAGAGTGACCCAGTAGCGGCCAGTGAAGAGGCAGGGCCAGGAGCTATGACTCGACCCCTGCAACCACAACTAGGTGAGTACAACTAGGTGAGTACACACACAAACACACACACAAACGCCTTTTGATAAATAATATTTAAAGTAAATTGTGGAGAGAAGGGAGCGTGTTTGTATCGTGGCGGCCCAGGAGGACCAGCAGGTTAAAGTCTCTTAAAATATTTAGCAGCCAGACTCTCTCATACCACACTTGAGACAGAATAATTCACCTTTACTGTTTTTCCGATTCTCTTGTGCAATTGTGGCTTTTGTTCGCAGGTACGTTCATGGTACATTGGTACGTTCAAGGTACATTGGTACGTTCATGGTACATTGATACGTTCAAGGTACAATGGTACGTTCATGGTACATTGATACGTTCATGATACATTGGTACGTTCATGGTACATTGATACATTCATGGTACATTGGTACGTTCATGGTACATCGGTACGTTTATGGTACATTGGCGGGTTTATGGTACATTGATACGTTCATGGTACATTGGTAAGTTCATGGTACATTGGCGCGTTTAGGGTACATTGATACGTTCATCGTACATTGGTACGTTCATCGTACATTGGTACGTTCATGGTACATTGGTACGTTCATGGTACATTGGTACGTTCATGGTACATTGGCATGGTTTATGGTACATTGATACGTTCATGGTACATTGGTACGTTCATGGTACATTGGCGTTTATGGTACATTGATACGTTCATGGTACATTGGTACGTTCATGGTACATTGGTACGTTCATGGTACATTGATACGTTCATGGTACATTGGTACGTTCATGGTACATTGGTACGTTCATTGTACAGTAGTACGTACATGGTACTGGTACGTTCATGGTACATTGGTACGTTCATTGTACATTAGTATATTCATGGTACAGTGGTACGTTCATGATACATTGGTACGTTCATGGTACATTGGTATGTTCATGGTACATTGGTACGTTCATTTACATTGGTACGTTCATTGTACATTGGTACGTTCTTGGTACAATCGTACGTTCATGGTACATTGGTACGTTCATTGTTCAGTAGTACGTTCATGGTATAGTAGTACGTTCATGGTACAGTGGTACGTTCATGGTACAGTGGTACGATCATGATATAGTGGTATGTTTATGGTACAATGGTGCGTCATGGTTCAGTGGTACGTTCTTTTTAGAGTGGTATCTCTATAGTACCAACATGGTACAGTGGTACGGTTATGCTACATTGGTATGTTAATGGTACAGTGGTACGTTCATGGTACAGTGTTGAGTTGTTGCTACAGTGTGGTAGCCAGGTATATATATACCTGCTCTAGTAACAAGTGTGATGACCAGGTATGTATACAACTGCTCTAGTAACAAGTGTGGTGACCAGGTATGTATACAACTGCTCTAGTAACAAGTGTGGTGGCCAGGTATGTATACAACTGCTCTAGTAACAAGTGTGGTGGCCAGGTATGTATACAACTGCTCTAGTAACAAGTGTGGTGACCAGGTATGTATACAACTGCTCTAGTAACAAGTGTGGTGGCCAGGTATGTATACAACTGCTCTAGTAACAAGTGTGGTGGCCAGGTATGTATACAACTGCTCTAGTAACAAGTGTGGGGGCCAGGTATGTATAAAACTGCTCTAGTAACAAGTGTGGTGGCCAGGTATGTATACAACTGCTCTAGTAACAAGTGTGGTGGCCAGGTATGTATACAACTGCTCTAGTAACAAGTGTGGAGCCAGGTATGTATAAAACTGCTCTAGTAACAAGTGTGGTGGCCAAGTATGTATACAACTGCTCTAGTACCAAGTGTGGTGGCCTGGTATGCATAAAACTGCTCTAGTAACAAGTGTGGTAGCCAGGTATGTATACAACTGCTCTAGTAACAAGTGTGGTAGCCAGGTATGTATACAACTGCTCTAGTAACAAGTGTGGTAGCCAGGTATGTATACAACTGCTCTAGTAACAAGTGTGGTAGCCAGGTATGTATACAACTGCTCTAGTAACAAGTGTGGTAACCAGGTATGAATACAACTGCTCTAGTAACAAGTGTGGTAGCCAGGTATGTATACAACTGCTCTAGTAACAAGTGTGGTAGCCAGGTATGTATACAACTGTTCTAGTAACACGTGTGGTAGCCAGGTATGTATACAAATGCTCTAGTAACAAGTGTGGTAGCCAGGTATGTATACAACTGCTCTAGTAACAAGTGTGGTAGCCAGGTATGTATACAAATGCTCTAGTAAAAGTGTGGTAGCCAGGTATGTATACAACTGCTCTAGTAACAAGTGTGGTAGCCAGGTATGTATACAATGCTCTAGTAACAAGTGTGGTAGCCAGTTATGTATACAATGCTCGCTCTAGTAACAAGTGTGGTAGCCAGGTATGTATACAACTGCTCTAGTAAAAAGTGTGGTAGCCAGGTATGTATACAACTGCTCTAGTAACAAATGTGGTAGCCAGGTATGTATACAAATGCTCTAGTCTTTAATAGTTAGGTACAGTATGACAACTTTTTAGAAATTTGTCTATTACTGTCCATACAAATGAGTAATGATATAAACATTACTGTCCATTACAAGAGTAATGATAAACATTACTGTCCATTACAAAGTAATGATAAACATTATTTCTCAAGAGTAATATAAACATTACTGTCCATTACAAGAGTAATGATAAACATTATTCCACTACAAGAGTAATGATAAACATTACTGTCCATACAAGAGTAATGATACACATTACTGTCCACTACAAGAGTAATGATAAACATTACTGTCCATTACAAGAGTAATGATAAACATTATTCTCCACTACAAGAGTAATGATAAACATTACTGTCCATTACAAGAGTAATGATAAACATTACTGTCCACTACAAGAGTAATGATAAACATTACTGTCCATTACAAGAGTAATGATAAACATTACTGTCCATTACAAGAGTAATGATAAACATTACTGTCCATTACAAGAGTAATGATAAACATTACTGTCCACTACAAGAGTAATGATAAACATTACTGTCCACTACAAGAGTAATGATAAACATTACTGTCCATTACAAGAGTAATGATAAACATTACTGTCCATTACAGAGTATGATAAACATTACTGTCCACTACAAGAGTACTGATAAACATTACTGTCCACTACAAGAGTACTGATAAACATTACTGTCCACTACAAGAGTAATGATAAACATTACTGTCCACTACAAGAGTAATGATAAACATTACTGTCCACTACAAGAGTACTGATAAACATTACTGTCCACTACAAGAGTATGATAAACATTACTGTCCACTACAAGAGTACTGATAAACATTACTGTCCACTACAAGAGTATGATAAACATTACTGTCCACTACAAGAGTAATGATAAACATTACTGTCCACTACAAGAGTAATGATAAACATTACGTCCACTACAAGAGTAATGATAAACATTACTGTCCACTACAAGAGTATGATAAACATTGTCATACAAGAGTATGATAAACATTATGTCCACTACAAGAGTATTGATAAACATTACTGTCTACTACAAGAGTAATGATGAACATTACTGACCACTACAAGAGTACTGATAAACATTACTGTCCACTACAAGAGTATTGATAAACATTACTGTCCACTACAAGAGTACTGATAAACATTACTGTCCACTACAAGAGTACTGATAAACATTACTGTCCACTACAGGAGTATTGATAAACATTACTGTCCACTACAAGAGTAATGATAAACATTACTGTATACTAGAAGAGTAATGATAAACATTACTGTCCACTACAAGAGTAATGATAAACATTACTGTCCACTGCAAGAGTATTGATAAACATTACTGTCCACTACAAGAGTAATGATAAACATTACTGTCCACTACAAGAGTACTGATAAACATTACTGTCCACTACAGGAGTATTGATAAACATTACTGTCCACTACAAGAGTACTGATAAACATTACTGTCCACTACAAGAGTACTGATAAACATTACTGTCCACTACAAGAGTATTGATAAACATTACTGTACACTACAAGAGTATTGATAAACATTACTGTCCACTACAAGAGTATTGATAAACATTACTGTCCACTACAAGAGTAATGATGAACATTACTGTCCACTACAAGAGTACTGATAAACATTACTGTATACTAGAAGAGTAATGATAAACATTACTGTCCACTACAAGAGTAATGATAAACATTACTGTCCACTGCAAGAGTAATGATAAACATTTCTGTCCACTGCAAGAGTACTGATAAACATTACTGTCCACTACAAGAATAATGATAAACATTTCTGTCCACTGCAAGAGTACTGATAAACATTACTGTCCACTACAAGAGAATTGATAAAAATTACTGTCCACTACAAAAGTAATGATAAACATTACTGTCCACTGCAAGAGTATTTATAAATATTACTCTCCACTACAAGAGTAATGATAAACATTACTGTCTACTAGAAGAGTAATGATAAACATTACTGTCCACTACAAGAGTAATGATAAACATTACTGTCCACTACAAGAGTAATGATAAACATCACTGGTCCATTTGAACTTCCTAACATCCTTCAATTCATTATTCTGATGAACATTTATATTACTTCTCTACTAAGAGAACTTTCAGAAATATACAACACGCACAGGTATAAGTCCCATATAGCAAGAGAATGGTGGCCGTCTCTGGTATATTTGCAATTTTTTTTTCTAATACTTTTAATAATGTATCTTTTACTTATTCTAAGTCATGCCTATGGCATGTTTATATTAGAGTTGTAATATTTTGGAGATGCTGGACGACTTGTTACTTGATAGAGACTTCTGTCTCCCCTAGTAATACCAGACACCAGGTTCTTAGTTATCAGTGGGGTGCCACAAGGATCAGTGTCACCAGTGGTGTCACTAGTGGTGTGTCATCGGTGGTGTATCACCAGTGGTGTGTCACAAGGATCAGTGTCACAGTGGTGTGTCACAAGGATTATGTCACCAGTGGTGTTACAAGGATCATTGATCACCAGTGGTGTGTCACAAGGATCATTCACCAGTGGTGTGTCACAAGATCAGTGCACCATGGTGTGTCACAAGATCAGTGTCACCAGTGGTGTGCCCCAAGGATCAGTGCACCAGTGGTGTGTCACAAGGATCAGTGTCACCAGTAGTGTGTCACAAGGATCAGTGACACCAGTGGTGTATCACAAAGATCAGTGTCACCAGTGGTGTGTCAGATGGATCAGTGTCACCAGTGGTGAGTCACAAGGATTAGTGACACCAGTCGAGTGTCACAAGGATCAGTGACAACAGTGGTGTGTCACCAGTGGTGTGTCACAAGGATCAGTGTTACCAGTGGTGTGTCACAAGGATCAGTGACACCAGTGGTGTGTCACAAGGATCAGTGTCACCAGTGGTGTGCCACAAGGATCAGTGTCACCAGTGGTGTGTCACAAGGATCAGTGTCACCAGTAGTGTGTCACAAGGATCAGTGACACCAGAGGTGTGTCACAATGATCAGTGACACCAGTGGTGTGTCAGATGGATCAGTGTCACCAGTGGTGAGTCACAAGGATCAGTGTCACAAGTGGTTTGTCAAAAGGATCAGTGACACCAGTGGTGTGTCACAGGTATCAGTGACACCAGTGGTGCGTCACAAGGATCAGTGACACCAGTGGTGTCACAAGGATCAGTGACACCAGTGGTGTGTCACAAGTATCAGTGACACCAGTGGTGTGTCGCAAGGATCAGTGTCACTAGTGGTGTGTCACAAGGATCAGTGACACCAGTGGTGTGTCACAATTATCAGTGTCACCAGTGGTGTGTCACAGGGATCAGTGTTACCAGTGGTGTATCACAAGGATCAGTGACACCAGTGGTGTGTCACAATGATCAGTGACACCGGTGGTGTGTAACAATTATCAGTGCCACCAGCGGTGTGTCACAAAAATCACTGACACCAGTGGTGTGTCACAAGGATCAGTGACACCAGTGCTGTGTCAGATGGATCAGTGTCACCAGTATTGAGTCACAAGGATCAGTGTCACAAGTGGTTTGTCACAAAGATCAGTGACACCAGTTGTGCATCACAAGGATCAGTGTCACCAGTTTTGTGTCACAAGGATTAGTGATACCAGTGGAGTGTCACAAGTATCAGTAACACCAGTGGTGTGTCACAAGGATCAGTGTCTCCAGTGGTGTGTCACAAGGATCAGTGACACAAGTGGGGCGTCACAAGGATCAGTGACACCAGTGGTGTGTCACAAGTATCAGTGTCACCAGTTTTGTGTCACAAGGATCAGTGACACCAGTGGTGTGTCACAAGGACAAGTGTCACAAGTTTTTTGTCCCAAGGATCAGTGTCACCAATGGTGAGTCACAAGGATCAGTGTCACAAGTGTTGTGTCAAAAGGATCGGTGTAACCAGTGGTGTGTCACAATTATCAGTGAGACCAGTGGTGTGTCACTAGTGGTGTGTCATCAGTGGTGTATCACCAGTGGTGTGTCAAAAGGATCAGTGTCACTAGTGCTGTATCACAAGGATCAATGTCACCAGCTATGTGTCACAGGGATCAGTGTATCAAGTGGTGTGTCACAAGGATCAGTGTCATCAGCGGTGTGTCACAAGGATCAGTGACACCAGTGGTGTGTCACAAGCATCAGTGAAACCCAGTGGTGTGTCACAAGGATCAGTGACACCAGTGGTGTGTCACAAGGATCAGTGACACCAGTGGTGTGTCACAATTATCAGTGTCACTAGTGGTGTGTCACAAGGATCAGTGTACCAGTGGTGTATCACAAGGATCAGTGACACCAGTGGTGTGTCACAAGGATCAGTGACACCAGTGGTGTGTCACAAGGATCAGTGATCACCAGTGGTGTGTCACAAGGATCAGTGACACCAGTGGTGTGTCACAAGGATCAGTGACACCAGTGGTGTGTCACAAGGATCAGTGACACCAGTGGTGTGTCACAATTATCAGTGACACCAGTGGTGTGTCACAAGGATCAGTGACACCAGTGGTGTGTCACAAGGATCAGTGACTCCAGTGGTGTGTCACAAGGATCAGTGACACCAGTGGTGTGTCACCGTGTTACAAGGATCAGTGACACCATGTCGGGTGTCACATGACGATCAGTGACACCAGTGGTGTGTCACAAGTGATCAGTGTCACCATGGTGTGTCACTAGGTCGTGACACAGTGTACAATGTATCAGTGTCACCAGGGTGTGTCACAAAATCATGACACCAGTGGTGTGTCACAAGGATCAGTGTCACCAGTGACAGTGTCACCAGTGTCACCAGTGACACCAGGTGACACCAGTGTCACCAGTGACAGTGTCACTCAGTGCACCAGTGTCACCAGTGACACCAGTGTCACCAGGTGTCACCATGTGTCACAGTGTCACCATGTGTCACCAGGACAGTGACACCAGTGTCACCAGTGACACAGTGTCAAGTGCACAGATCAATGACACCAGTGTGTGTCACAGTGTCAGTGTCACCAGTGACACCAGTGTCACAAGTGTCACAGTGTCACCATGTGTCACCAGTGACACAGTGTCACAGTGTCACCAGTGACACCAGTGTCACCAGATCACCAGTGTCACCAGTATCACCAGTGACACCAGTGGTGTGTCACAATTATCAGCGTCACCAATGGTGTCACTAGTGGTGTGTCATCAGTGGTGTATCACCAGTGGTGTGTCACAAGAATCAGTGTCACTAGTGGTGTGTCACAAGGATCAGTGTCACCAGTGGTGTGTCACAAAGATCAGTGACACCAGTGGTGTGTCACAAGGATCAGTGACACCAGTGGTTTGTCACAAGGATCAGTGACACCAATGGTGTGTCACAAGGATCAGTGACACCAGTGATGTGTCACAAGGATCAGTGACACCAGCGGTGTGTCACAAGGATCAGTGACACAAGTGATGTGTCACAAGGATCAGTGTCACCAGTGTCACCAGTGTCACCAGTGACACCAGTGACACCAGTGACACCAGTGTTACCAGTGTCACCAGTGTCACCAGTGACACCAGTGACACCAGTGTCACCAATGACACTAGTGTCACCAGTGACACCAGTGTCACTAGTGACACCAGTGTCACGAGTGTCACGAGTGTCACCAGTGACACCAGTGTCACCAGTGACACCAGTGTCACCAGTGTCACCAGTGACACCAGTGACACCAGTGTCACCAGTGACATAGGTGTCACCAGTGTCACCAGTGACACCAGTGTCACCAGTGTCACCAGTGACACCAGTGACACCAGTGTCACCAGTGTCACCAGTGTCACCAGTGACACCAGTGTCACCAGTGACACCAGTGACACCAGTGTCACCAGTGTCACCAGTGACACCAGTGTCACCAGTGTCACCAGTGACGCTAGTGACACCAGTGTCACCAGTGTCACCAGTGACACCAGTGACACCAGTGTCACCAGTGTCACCAGTGTCACCAGTGACACCAGTGTCACCTGTGACACCAGTGACACCAGTGTCACCAGTGTCACCAGTGACACCAGTGTCACCAGTGTCACCAGTGACACCAGTGACACCAGTGTCACCAGTGTCACCAGTGACACCAGTGACACCAGTGTCACCAGTGACACCAGTGTCACCAGTGTCACCAGTGTCACCAGTGTCACCATTGACACCAGTGTCACCAGTGTCACCAGGTGTCACAGCATCAGTGACACCAGTGTCACCAGTTACCAGTGTCACAGTGTCACCAGTGACAGAGTGTCACCAGTGACACCAGTGAACCATGTACCAGTGCACAATACCAGTGTCACCAGTGTCACCAGTGTCACCAGTGTCACAAGTGACACCAGTGACACCAGTGTCACCAGTGTCACCAGTGTCACCAGTGACACCAGTGTCACCAGTGTCACCAGTGACACCAGTGACACCAGTGTCACCAGTGACACCAGTGTCACCAGTGTCACCAGTGTCACCAGGGACACCAGTGTCACCGGTGTCACCATTGACACCAGTGTCACCAGTGACACCAGTGTCACCAGTGACACCAGTGTCACCAGTGACACCAGTGTCACCAGTGACACCAGTGTCACCAGTGACACCAGTGTCACCAGTGTCACCAGTGTCACCAGTGTCACCAGTGACACCAGTGTCACCAGTGTCACCAGTGTCACCATTGTCACCAGTGACACCAGTGTCACCAGTGTCACCAGTGACACCAGTGTCACCAGTGACACCAGTGTCACCAGTGCACCAGTGTCACCAGTGACACCAGTGTCACCAGTGTCACCAGTGTCACCAGTGTCACCAGTGACACCAGTGACACCAGTGTCACCAGTGTCACCATGTACCAGTGACACCAGTGTCACCAGTTCACCAGTGACACCAGTGTCACCAGATCACCAGTGTCACCAGTCACCAGTGACACCAGTGTCACCAGTGTCACCAGTGACATGTCACCAGTGTCACCAGTGTCACCAGTTCACCAGTGTCACCAGTGTCACCAGTGTCACCAGTGTCACCAGTATCACCAGTGACACCAGTGTCACCAGTGTCCCAGTGTCACCAGTGTCACCAGTGACACCAGTGTCACCAGTGTCACCAGTGACACCAGTGTCCCGTGTCACCAGTGCACCAGTGTCACGTGACACCAGTGTCACCAGTGTCACCAGTGTCACCAGTGACACCAGTGTCACCAGTGTCACCAGTGACAAGTGTCACAGTGACACCAGTGTCACCAGTGTCACCAGTGTCCAGGTCACCAGTGACACAGTGTCACCAGTGCACCAGTGAACCAGTGTCACCAGTGTCACCAGTTCACCAGTCACCAGTGTCACAGTGTCACCAGTGCACAGTGCACCAGTGACACCAGTGCAGTGTCACCAGGTCCCGTACACCAGTGTCACCAGTGTCACCAGTGACACCAGTGCACAGTGCACCAGTGACACCAGTGTCACCAGTGTCACCAGTGTCACCAGGACACCAGTGTCACCAGTGTCACCATGACACCAGTGTCACCAGTGTCACCAGTGACACCAGTGTCACCAGTGACACCAGTGTCACCAGTGACACCAGTGTCACCAGTGACACCAGTGTCACCAGTGCACCAGTGTCACCAGTGTCACCAGTGACACCAGTGTCACAGTGTCACCAGTGTCACCATTTCACCAGTGACACCAGTGTCACCAGTGTCACCAGTGACACCAGTGTCACAGTTCACCAGTGTCCCGTATCACCAGTGACACCAGTGTCACCAGTGTCACCAGTGTCACCAGTCATATAATTATAATTATTTTCAGTTTCATCTCACAAAAGACGTAAAAAAAAACAGTGAAAAACACGATAAAAGATTTTTGCGTGAGGAAGATGTGACGGTCATGGGGGTGGGAGATGACGGCCATGGGGAGATGTGACGGCCATGGGGAGATGTGACGGCCATGGGGGAGATGTGACATTCATGGGGGAGATGTGACGACCATGGGGGAGATGTGACGGCCATGGGGAGGAGATGTGGCGGTCATGGGGGAGATGTGTCGGCCATGGGGGAAGATGTGACAGCCATGAGGGAGGAGATGTGACAGCCATGGTGGAGAGATGTGACGACCATGGGGAGATGTGGCGGTAATGGGGGAGATGTGACGGCCATGGGGAGGAGGAGATGTGACGGCCATGGGGGAGGAGATGTAACGGTCATGGGGAAGAGGTGTGACGGCCATATGGGGAGATGTGACGGCAATGGGGAGATGTGACGGCCATGGGGAGGAGATGTGACGGCTATGGGGAGGAGATGTAACGGTCATGGGGAAGAGGTGTGACGGCCATGGGGAGATGTGACGGCAATGGGGAGATGTGACGGCCATGGGGAGGAGATGTGACGGTCATGGGGAGATGTGACGGCCATGGGGGAGGAGATGTAACGGTCATGGGAAGAGGTGTGACGGCCATGGGGGAGATGTGACGGCCATGGGGGAGATGTGACGGCCATGGGGGAGGAGATGTGACGGCCATGTGGGAGGAGATGTAACGGTCATGGGGAAGAGGTGTGACGGCCATGGGGGAGATGTGACGGCCATGGGGGAGATGTGACGGCCATTGGGGGAAATGTGACGGTCATGGGGGAGATGTGACGGCCATAGGGGAAGAGATGTGACGGCGAGGGGGAGGAGATGTGACGGTCATGGTGGAGATGTGACGGCCATGGGGAGATGTGACGGCCAGGGGGAGATGTGACGGCCATTAAGGGAGATGTGACGGCCATTGGGGGAGATGTGACGGCCATGGGTGGGAGGAGATATGACGGCCATGGGGGTAGATGTTGCGGCCATGGGGGAAGAGATGTGACGGCCATGGGGAGGAGATATAACACCAATGGGGTGGAGATGTGACGGCCATGGGGGAAGAGATGTGACGGCCATGGGGGAGGAGATGTGATGGTCATGGGGAAGATGTGACGGCCATGGGGAAGATGTGACGGCCATGGTGGAAGGAGATCTGATGGCCATGGGGGGAGGATACAGATCTCATGATATATGTGTTATGTGACGAACTCATGTGAGCTTTTAAGGTGGGATTGTGTAAGTCATCGCACAGTTTGATGGTAATTGTTTTTAGTTGTGGATGTGAGAAGACCGGCCACGGTGAGGTTAACTTCGCTCAGGAGTACGCTGATACCTTCACGTGTGCGCTGATACCTTCACGTGTGCGCTGGTACCTTCACGTGTGCGCTGATACCTTCACGTGTGCGCTGATACCTTCACGTGTGCGCTGATACCTTCACGTGTGCGCTGATACCTTCACGTGTGCGCTGATACCTTAACGTGTGCGCTGATACCTTCACGTGTGCGCTCATACCTTCACGTGTGCGCTCATACCTTCACGTGTGCGCTCATACCTTCACGTGTGCGCTGATACCTTCACGTGTGCGCTGATACCTTCACGTGTGCGCTGATACCTTCACGTGTGCGCTGATACCTTCACGTGTGCGCTGGTACCTTCACGTGTGCGCTGATACCTTCACGTGTGCGCTGGTACCTTCACGTGTGCGCTGGTACCTTCACGTGTGCGCTGATACCTTCATGTGTGCACTGATACCTTCACGTGTGCGCTGATACCTTCACGTGTGCGCTGATACATTCACGTGTGCGCTGATACTTTCACGTATCCGCTTATACCTTCACGTGTGCACTGATACCTTCACGTGTGCGCTGATACCTTCACGTGTGCGCTGGTACCTTCACGTGCCTGGTACCTTCACGTGTGCGCTGATACCTTCACGTGTGCGCTGATACCTTCACGTGTCGCTGATACCTTCACGTGTGCGCTGATACCTTCCCGTGTGCGCTGATACCTTCCGGGTGCACTGATACCTTCACGTGTGCACTGATACCTTCACGTGTGCGCTGATACCTTCACGTGTGCGCTGATACCTTCACGTGTGCACTGATACCTTCACGTGTGCGCTGATACCTTCACGTGTGCACTGATACCTTCACGTGTGCACTGATACCTTCACGTGTGCGCTGATACCTTCACGTGTGCGCTGATACCTTCACGTGTGCGCTGATACCTTCACGTGTGCACTGATACCTTCACGTGTGCGCTGATACCTTCACGTGTGCGCTGGTACCTTCACGTGTGCGCTGGTACCTTCACGTGTGCGCTGATACCTTCACGTGTGCGCTGATACCTTCACGTGTGCGCTGATACCTTCACGTGTGCGCTGATACCTTCATGTGTGCGCTGATACCTTCACGTGTGCGCTGATACCTTCACGTGTGCGCTGATACTTTCAAGTATCCGCTGATACCTTCACGTGTGCACTGATAACTTCACGTGTGCGCTGATACCTTCACGTGTGCGCTGGTACCTTCACGTGTACGCTGGTACCTTCACGTGTGCGCTGATACCTTCACGTGTGCGCTAGTACCTTCACGTGTGCGCTGATACCTTCACGTGTGCGCTGATACCTTCACGTGTGCACTGATACCTTCACGTGTGCGCTGGTACCTTTACGTGTGCGCTGATACCTTCACGTGTGCGCTGATACCTTCACGTGTGCGCTGATACCTTCACGTGTGCGCTGATACCTTCACGTGTGCGCTGATACTTTCACGTATCCGCTGATACCTTCACGTGTGCACTGATACCTTCACGTGTGCGCTGGTACCTTCACGTGTGCACTGGTACCTTCACGGTGCGCTGGTACCTTCACGTGCGCTGATACCTTCACGTGTGCGCTGGTACCTTCACGTGTGCGCTGATACCTTCACGTGTGCGCTGATACCTTCACGTGTGCGCTGATACCTTCATGTGTGCGCTGGTACCTTCACTGTGCGCTGATACCTTCACGTGTGCGCTGATACCTCACGTGTGCGCTGATACCTTCACGTTGCCTGATACCTTCACGTGCGCTACCTTCACGTGTGCGCTGGTACCTTCACGTGTGCGCTGATACCTTCACGTGTGCGCTGATACTTTCACTGTGCGCTGATACCTTCACTGTGCACTGATACCTTCACTGTGCGCTGATACCTTCACGTTGCACTGATACCTTCACGTGTGCCCTGATACCTTCACGTGTGCGCTGATACCTTCACGTGCCTGATACCTTCACGTACTGCCTGATACCTTCACTGTCGCTGATACCTTCCCGTGTGCGCTGATACCTTCACGTGTGCGCTGATACTCTGTGCGCTGATACCTTCACGTGTGCACTGATACCTTCACGTGTGCGCTGATACCTTCCTGTGCACTGATACCTTCACGTGTGCCTGATACCTTCCGTGCGCTGATACATTCACGTGTCGCTGATACTTTCCGTTGGGTGATACCTTCACTGTGCGCTGATACCTTCACTGTGCGCTGATACCTCACTGTGCGCTGATACCTTCACTGTGCGCTGGTACCTTCACTGTGCGCTGATACCTTCACGTGTCCTGATATCTTCACTGTGCACTGATACCTTCACGTGCGCTTTATACCTTCCGTGTGCGTAATACCTTCACTGTGCGCTGATACCTTCACGTGTGCGCTGATACCTTCACTGTGCGCTTATACCTCCGTGTGCCTGATACTTCACTGTGCACTGATACCTTCACGTGTCGCTGATACTCCGTATCCGCTGATACCTCCTGTCCTCTACCCCTCCCTTCCGTCCCCTTCTGCCCCAGCCTCCTGTCCTCATGACCTCCGCTCCCTGTCCTCGCTGACCTCCAGCCTCCCTGTCCCTCTGCGACCTCCAGCCTCCCTGTCCTCGCTGACCCAGCCTCCCTGTCCTCGCTGACCCAGCTTCCTGTCCTCCTGACCTCTTCCCTGTCCTCGCTGACCCCAGCCTCCCTGTCCTCGCTGACCTCAGCCTCCCTGTCCTCGCTGACCCCAGCCTCCCTGTCCTCGCTGACCTCAGCCTCCCTGTCCTCGCTGACCCCTCCCTGTCCTCGCTGACCCCAGTCCTCTCTCCTCGCTCCTGTCTGACCCAGCCTCCCTTCCTGCTGACCCAGCCTCCCTGTCCTTGCTGACTCCAGCCCCTGTCCTGTGACCCAGCTCTGTCCTCGTGACCAGCCTCCTGTCCTCTGACCCAGCCTCCCTGTCCTCGTGACTCCAGCCTCCCTGTCCTCGCTGACTCCAGCCTCCTGTCCTCTGACTCCAGCTCTCCTGTCCTTGCTGACTCCAGCCTCCCTGTCTCTGACCCAGCCTCCCTGTCCTCTTGCTGACTCGACAGCCTCCCTGTCCTGCTGACTCCAGCCTCCTGTCCTGCTGACTCCAGCCTCCCTGTCCTGCTGACTCCAGCCTCCTGTCCTTGCTGACTCCAGCCTCCTGTCCTCTGACTCAGCCTCCTGTCCTCGCTGACTCCAGCCTCCCCTGTCCTGCTGACTCCAGCCTCCTGTCCTCGCTGACTCCAGCCTCCTGTCCTGTGACTCCAGCCTCCTGTCTTGCTGTGACTCCAGCCTCCTGTCCTGCTGACTCCAGCCTCCCTGTCCTCCTGACTCCAGCCTCCTGTCCTGCTGACTCCAGCCTCCCCGTCCTCATGACTCAGCCTCCTGTCCTGCTGACTCCCGCCTCCTGTCCTTGCTGACTCCAGCCTCCTGTCCTCGTGACTCCAGCCTCCTGTCCTGCTGACTCCAGCTCCTGTCCTCTGACTCAGCCTCCTGTCCTCGCTGACTCCAGCCTCCTGTCCTGCTGACTCCAGCCTCCCTGTCCTTGCTGACTCCAGCCTCCTGTCCTGCTGACTCACCTCCTGTCCTCTGACTCCAGCCTCCCTGTCCTGCTGACTCCAGCCTCCTGTCCTCTGACTCAGCCTCCTGTCCTGCTGACTCCAGCCTCCCTGTCCTTGCTGACTCCAGCCTCCCTGTCCTGCTGACTCCAGCCTCCCTGTCCTCGCTGACTCCAGCCTCCCTGTCCTTGCTGACTCCAGCCTCCCTGTCCTTGCTGACTCCAGCCTCCTGTCTCGTGACTCCAGCCTCCCTGTCTCTGACTCCAGCCTCCTGTCCTTTGCTCCAGCCTCCTGTCCTCGGACTCCAGCCTCCTGTCCTCTGACTCCAGCCTCCTGTCCTGCTGACTCCAGCCTCCCTGTCCTCGCTGACTCCAGCCTCCCTGTCCTCGCTGACTCCAGCCTCCCTGTCCTGCTGACTCCAGCCTCCCTGTCCTCGCTGACTCCAGCCTCCCTGTCCTTGCTGACTCCAGCCTCCCTGTCCTTGCTGACTCCAGCCTCCTGTCTGTGACTCCAGCCTCCCTGTCCTCGCTGACTCCAGCCTCCTGTCTGCTGACTCCAGCTCTGTCTGCTGACTCCAGCCTCCTGTCCTCTGATCAGCCTCCTGTCCTCTGACTCAGCCTCCCTGTCTTCTGACTCCAGCCTCCTGTCCTGCTGACTCCAGCCTCCCTGTCTCGTGATCCAGCCTCTGTCCTTCGCTCAGCCTCCTGTCCTGCGACTCCAGCCTCCCTGTCCTGCTGACTCCAGCTCCTGTCTTGACTCCAGCCTCCTGTCCTCTGCTCACCTCTGTCTCTGACTCCAGCCTCCTGTCTTGATCCACCTCCTGTCTCATGACTCCAGCCTCCCTGTCCTTGCTGACTCAGCTCTTGTCTCAGCCTGGCTCAGCCTCCTGTCCTCGTGACTCAGCCTCCTGTCCTCTGAGCCTCTGTCTCCCAGCCTCCCTTACTCAGTCCCTGTCTCTATCAGCCTCCTGTCCTGCTGACTCAGCCTCTCTTGACTCTGTTCCTCAGCCTCTGTCTCTTAGCCTGCTTAGCCCTCTGTCTACGGTTAGCCTCCTCTTCTATTCTGACAGCCTCCTTCTCTACCCAGCTCCTGTCTGCTGACCCCAGCCTCCCTGTCCTCGCTGACTCCAGCCTCCTGTCCTCGCTACCTCCAGCCTCTCATGTCCTCAGCTCTTCCAGACCTCCATGTCTCGCTACCCACTCATGTCTTACCCCTCAGCTTCTCCTATGTCTCAGCTCCATGTCTCCACCCCAGCCTCCATGTCCACTCCAGCTATGTCCCACAGCTCCATGTCCTCCTCTTCCCCCAGCCTCCATGTCCTCTACCCAGCTTCCTGTCCTGCTACCACAGCCTCCATGTCCTCGCTACCCCCAGCCTCCATGTCCTCGCTACCACAGCTTCCTGTCCTCGAGGCTTGGGTGATGGAATACTAGGTTTCATTTTTTTTTCTACAACGGACTGGCAGAAAGGGAGAGACACAGATGAAAACAAACACGCAGGAATAAAAAATATTTCCTTCCATCTCTCTTCTGCATCTATTACCTCTTCTCTTTTTTTTTTCTCTCTTCTCTCTCTCTCTCTCTCTCTCTCTCTCTCTCTCTCTTCTACCGATGAGCAAGCTCACGACTAATCTTCCCACTTTATTTCTTCTTTCCCTTCTACCTTAACCAGCGTTGCTCCTCTTCTATCTCTACCTCTCTCGAAACCCACTCTGACCTCATCCCATAACCCGAGAAGTCGAATTAACACAGCATATAAAACTTCAAATTGCACTACGCGACTGCAGGTAAAGACAACAAGGCAGATGAGTTTAAAGATTAGGTGAAGGAAGGCAATGCAGTTATTATGGCACCAACAGAAACAAAATATACGTAACACAACTAAGAGGTGGCTAAGGAATAAGGAAAGACAGACACTTAAGATAATAATAATAATAATAATAATAATAATAATAATAATAATTAATAATAATAATAATAATAATAATAATAATAATAATAATTTTTATCTACAAGTACATAACACAGCTTATACAGACCATAGCTGACATCAGTGACACACTATAAAGAAAGCCCTTGGTTATGCAGAGCATTTCGGGCAACTTACCTGGAGTATACCTGGAGAGGTTTCGGGGATCAACGTCCCCGCGGCCCTGTCTGTGACCAGGCCTTCTGGTGGATCAGGGTCTGATCAACCAAGCTGTTACTGCTGGCCTCACTCAGACCGACGTACGAACCACAGCCCGGCTAATCAGTGTACTGACTTTAGGTGCCTGTCCAGCGCCTTCTTGAAGACAGCCAGGGTCTATTGGTAATACCCCTTATGTATGCTAGGAGGCAGTTGAACAGTCTTAGGTTAATTTTGTCCCCAAGATGCGACCCACACCAGTCGGTTAACACCGAACAGGGACAGCATGTGTCTTAAGGAAACACTCCCAATGTTTCCACCCTTACCGGGGATCGAACCACGGACACTCAGTGTGTGAGCTGAGTGCACTCATCAATCAACCCACAGCAATCATACAGCAACTAAGGAGAAAAAGGGAACTGAAAGATGTAAAATATCAATTATAACAACAAGAGGAGCTAAAACAGTTGGGGGTGTAATCTGGGGAGGGTTCAGAATGTCTAGTTAGAGAGGCCGAGGCGAGGCAGTCTGGTTGGAAAGGGTCTGGAGGAATTTGTGACTTTTCTTTATTTAAAGGAGATTATTTGTGCCACAGCTTCTCCTCTCATCCCTCCTCCTCTGGCACAGCCTCTCCTCTCATCCCTCCTCCTCCTCTGGCACAGCTCTCCTCTCATCCCTCCTCCTCCTCTGGCACAGTCTCTCCTCTCATCCCTTCCTCCTCCTCTGGCACAGTCTCTCCTCTCATCCCTCCTCCTCCTCTGGCACAGTCTCTCCTCTCATCCCTCCTCCTCCTCTGGCACAGTCTCTCCTCTCATCCCTCCTCCTCCTCTGGCACAGTCTCTCTTCTCATCCCTCCTCCTCCTCTGGCACAGTCTCTCCTCTCATCCCTCCTCCTCCTCTGGCACAGTCTCTCTTCTCATCCTCCTCCTCCTCTGGCACAGTCTCCTCATCTCTCCTCTCTGCAGTCTCCTCTCATCCTCTCTCCTCTGGCACAGTCCTCTCCTCTCATCCCTCCTCCTCCTCTGGCACAGTCTCTTCTATCCTCTCTCCTGTGGCTTACATCCTTCTCTCTAGTCCTTCACTCTTCTGCACAGCTCTCTTCATCTCTCCTCTGACAAGCCTCTCTCCTCCTCTGGACTAGCTCTCTCCTACTCTCTGGACAGTTCTACTTCATCCTCTCTCTGGACAGTTCTTTCATCCTCCTCTTTCTGGCACAGTCTCCTCTCATCCTCCTCCTCTCACAGTCTCTTCATCTCCTCTCCTGGACCCTCATCTCCTCCTTCTGGAAGCCTCTCCTTCATCTCCTCCTCTCTAGTGAGCTTCTCTCTTCCTCTCTCACCTTCCTTCTCTCCTCTCCTCTCTGGATAGTCTCTCCTATCCTCCTCCTCTCTGACAGTCTCCTCCTCCTCCTCTCCTCTGCACAGTTCCTTCATCCTCCTCCTCTGGAAGTTTCTCCTCTCATCCTCCTCCTCCTCTGGCACAGTTCTCTCATCCTCCTCCTCCTCTGGAAGCCTTCCTCTCATCCTCCTTCCTCTGGCACAGTCTCTGCTTGTGTTACATCCCACTAGTTAGTGAGGTCAAGACTGCAATATGACAACAACTACAACACTAAGGTTATAATGTAGATAATACAGCAATTCAGAACTCTGAGAGGAAGGTACAACGGTGACACTCACGGGAGGTTCACAATTGACCCTCAAAATGGAGATGAAACTAGATATTTCGGTTCGTCGAGGACCATTATCCAGCTGTCACTAAATGGTATAGGAGGAACCACAACGTTGCCTAAATTCGTCTCCAAATTGCGGGTTAATTGGAAACTGTTCCAGTCATGCTGTTGTTTCTTTCAGTGATCATAAGAGACTCCAACCACCATTAAACTGAGTGGGAAACGATAATGTGCCAGTGGTATTGAGAAAAGATGGAGAGAAGTCAATGGCAGCCATAACAGAATATGCAAGAATCCTAGATACCCGCCCTTCGGAGGAGGTTCTTTGATACCGGTGACGGGATCTTGGTCTAGGAAACTGGACCTGTGCTTCCCTTCCTTGGATAGAACCTGAATGCCTTCCATTCCCTCAAGCGGTGTTTGACCCCAGTGGGTTTAGTGTTCACTCCCTGAATGTATTAATAATAATAATAATAATAATAATAATGCAAAACTGAGGAGGTGAGATGACTCAGTCAGGGTACATACGGTTTTCACACGAGGACCTTGAGGAACTGCCAGCAAGTGCAACCTGTCTGACACTGTACCCCGACATTTAGGTTCCTGGAGGAGGTGCAGGTAAAAGATACAAGTGGGACAAGAAGCGACCTGAAGGAAGTCTTAGTTGGGAAACAATGAACACCCGGCTAAGTCAGCCCAAAGACATAATGAAACACATCTTGGTGCTAATGATAAATAGTAAGCAAATGCATTTTAAAGACTGTGTAAGTGAAAGCTTGGTACAAAGTAAGGTGAAAGAAATGCAGGACAAGAAGAACAGCAGTAAATGCAAAATATGAGGAGATAGAAGACGGCTGAAAAAAAATGCAGGAAGATATGGGGAGGCGTGAAGGCTGGTTCAGTAGATGGGTGGCTACTTGAGTTTATTCTCAGGCTAGGGGAGTCGTATGGGCAAGTCTACGTAGACCTGTTGCCTATGTTCATCTAGTAGTAAATAGGTACCTGGGAAATCGTGAACCGAGCTGGGTAGCATCCTGGAGTATATACCTTGGATGGGACTGGGGTTTGAAATGAGCTGTGGTAGAATAACAGCTTTTAGCCTGAAAGCGAATTGTGCAAAGCAGAGCTTAGGAATGAATACAACATTAAAGCTATTTCCTCAAACACAGTAAACAAGATAATGTCAGCAACTTATACAGTATTAACAAACACAGGAATAATTCTCAGTGCGCAAAGCTAAAATTCACAGCACTGGAGGAACGAAAAAACAGAAGGGACATGATCACAACGTTCAAGATATCCAGAGGTATCAACAACAAGCTGATAGTGATGAAAATGATGAAGATTCCTTAAGTAAGACTATTAAGATTCAAGCGCTGTAATAAAAGCACCACCAGTAGCAGACATGGGAGTGATACTGTGGGAATTCTATTAACAAGAGATTAAAGAGGGTGATCTGGTCAAAGACAACACGGTTGTTGTCCTTGATCCCTCCGGAAGATTAAGTTTTTTTCTCTGCGGTCTCACACTTAGTCTGCTCTCCAACACTCTTATTACTGTAAAGAGAACTTTCAACCTGAAGCTTCAAACTCTCTCTAACTTCTGCTCACCTCACTTTGATCATGTCAAAAGTTTCGTTCCTCTCTGTCCTATTTTTTATGATCATTCTAAAATTCATAAACCTGGTCTTCGTCTACGCCCCATCATTTCCTCTTATTTCATGAGGTCACAGAGGCTGTTAGAAAAGAACAGGGAAGACAAGAGGACAAAATCAAATTACTGTAACCAAAATAGCGTTGATAAAAATATTGTAAAAAGTATTTATATATAAATAGAATAGTTGCATAGAAAAATGAATAACAGGAGGATGTTATGGGCAGTAACCATTACCAATTTTAAAGCTAACACTGACACATAATTAAAGAAAACGGAACACTAAAAAAAAGTGTTAACAAGTAAGACCCACAGGGGCGCAGACAGAGAGAAGCAAAAACAAACGCAAAAAAACAGATTCAGAGATAGCTACTAAGCAAGTGTTATCAAACAGTTATCTTCTCTTCCCTTCGTCAGACATAATACCTGGTCGAGCACAGGGGTAAAATGGTGTGACCGTCCCCACCCGTCCCTTCCTCCTCATGGCTTGCTAATGGGCGACCCTCAGACGTGTGTATCCCATTATAAGGGTCGAATAGTCTCTCCCTCCCTCTACGCTGACAAAGGCTGAAGGTCAGAGTAAAGAGGTAAAGAGAGAGAGAGAGAGAGAGAGAGAGAGAGAGGGGAATGTTTCCACGATGATATTAGGGGCGGGCGATGAGGGGGAGTGCTGGGGGGGGTGCTAGGGGGAAAGGGAGTCCTGAGGGAGAATTCAGGTTCAGTTGTTAATGGTTTTAATATTTCGGCTTTCAGTACGCTTCTCAACGGGCTTTGTGAATAACTAAATGGGCTTCGAGTTAGGCTTTCATTGGCCTTCCAGTTGGTCTTCCAGTTTAGCAATAATTAGGTTTCCAGTTGGGCCTTTATTGATCAACTAGTTGGCATTTCATTGGGCTTCTGGCTGGCTTTTTCTTGGGCTTCCAGTTGCCCTTTCATTGAGCATTTAGTTGGCCTTTCACTGGGTTCTTTTGTCCTGGCAATATATTTCCAGGCGGGCTTTCATTGGACTTCCAATTTGGCTTTCACTGGGCTTCCAATTAGGCTTTTACTGTTTCAGTGATCTTTATCTTTGGTTCTCGGCAGAACTAGTTGGATCACGGTCAGGCTTCTCTTTGATTTCGTCTATTTCCTAAAGGTCTTAAAGTGGGCTTATAGTCTCTTTATATTTTTGCTTCACTTCAGCGACCTCCTGGTGTAGCAGCATCATAGTCTAAACCTTCCAAGGACCTTCCTATCTAGCAAGCATCCAGTGTATCGGTGTTTAGGTTCAGCAGCCTTCAGGCTATTGACCTTCCAGGCTATTGACCTTGCAGGCTAGTGACCTTCCAATCCAATGACCTCCCAGTCTGACGATCATCCAGTCTAGTGATCTTCCAGTGAAGCGATCTTCCAGTCTAGCGATTTTCCAGTCCATTGACCTTCTAGTACCACTGTCTTTCAGTCCAGTGGTCTTCCAGCGTCCACCCAACGAGGATTCAGGGATCTTCCAGTCTAGCGGAGCGCCTCGATTGGGTTCGTTAGCGCGTGGGTGACCAGTCCAGCGGAAGGCTAAGGAGCAGAGCGGACGGAATAATAAAATGATCCACATGTATAGTCCTTGGTCCTCTGGCGAATTCCTAGGCACAAGAGGAAAATAGGGTGAAATGTTGTTGCCCTGCGTGTGTATGTGTGTGTGTGTGTGTGTGTGTGTGTGTGTGTGTGTGTGTCTTCACCTATATGTGGTTTCAGCGGTAGATTCATAGCTCTTGGCTCCATCTGTGTGTGTGTATGTGTGTGTACTCACCTAGTTGTACTCACCTAGTTGTGGTTGCAGGGGTTGAGTCATAGCTCCTGGCCCCGCCTCTTCACTGGCCGCTACTGGGTCATTCTTCCTGCTCCATGAGCTTTATCATACCTCTTCTTAAAGCTATGTATGGATTCTGCCTCCACTACATCACTTCCCAGACTATTCTACTTCCTGACATCTCTGTGACTGAAGAAATACTTCCTACGTCCCTGTGATTCATCTGAGTCTTTAACTTCCAAATGTGATCCCTTGTTGCTGTGTCCCATCTCTGGAACATCCTGTCTCTCTCTACCTTGTCGATTCCTCTCAGTATTTTATAAGTCGTTATCATATTCCACCTATCTCTCCTGTCATCCAGTGTCGTCAGGTCGATCTCCCTTAACCTCTCCTCGTAGGACATACCCTGGACTAGTCTTGTTGCAAATCTTTTCACTTTCTCTAGCTTCCTTACATGCTTGGCTAGGTGTGGGTTCCAAACTGGTGATGCATACTCCTAACGTACACAGTGTATAGGGTCCTGAACGAGTCCTTATTAAGTTGTCGAAATGCTGTTCTTAGGTTTGCTAGGCGCCCGTATACTGCAGCAGTTATTTGGTTGATGTGCGCCTCCGGAGATGTGGCCGGTGTTATACTCACCCCAAGATCCTTTTCCTTGAGTGAGGTTTGTAGTCTTTGGCCCCCTAGAGTGTACTCCGTCTGCGGTCTTCTTTGCCCTTCCCCAACCTTCATGACTTTGCATTTGGTGGGGTTGAACTCCAGGAGCCAGTTGCTGGACCATGCCTGCAGCCTGTCCAGGTTCCTTTGTAATTCTGCTTGGTCCTCATCCGATTGAATTCTTCTCATGAACTTCACATCATCTGCAAACAGGGACACTTCAGAGTCTATTCCTTCCGTCATGTCGTTCACAAATACCAGAAACAACACTAGTTCTAAGACTGACCCCTGTGGAACCCCGCTCGTTACAGGTGCCCACTCTGACACCTCACCACGCACCATGACTCGCTGTTGTCTTCCTGACAGGTATTCCCTGATCCATTGTAGTGCCTTCCCTGTTATCCCTGCCTGGTCCTCCAGCTTTTGCACGAATCTCTTGTGTGGAACTGTGTCAAACGCCTTACAGTCCAAGAAAATGCAATCTACCCACCCTCTCTCTCTCTTGTCTTACTGCTGTCACCCTGTCATGGAACTCCAGTAGGTTTGTGACACAGGATTTCCCATCCCTGAACCCGTGCTGGCTGTCATTGATGAGCTCGTTCCTTTCTAGGTGCTCTACCACTCTCCTCCTGATAATATTCTCCATGACACTGCATACTATACATGTCAGTGACACTGGTCTGTAGTTTAGTGCTTCATGTCTGTCTCTTTTTTTAAAAACTGGAACCACATTTGCTGTCTTCCATACCTCAGGTAGTCGCCCTGTTTCGACAGATGTGTTGAAGAATGTTGTTAGTGGTACACATAGAACCTCTGCTCCCTCTCTCATGACCCATCGCCTTTGAGGTATCTAGCTCACTCAGCAGCCTCTTCACTTCTTCCTCGGTTGTATGTATTGTGTCCAGCACTTGGTGGTGTACCTCACCTCTCCGTCTTTCTGGAGTCCCTTCTGTCTCCTCTGTGAACACTTCTTTGAATCTCATGTTGAGTTCCTCACATACTTGTGTGTGTGTGTGTGTGTTCTCACCTATATGTGGTTACAGAGGTTGATTCATAGCTCCTGGGTTTCCCTCTGTAACTGACCCATTTGTCTCCTATTCTAGTGGTTTGCAGGGTTGAGTTCTGATAGCTCCGTGCCCTCCCCTCTTCACTGGGATGTTTCTGGCCCTCTCCCTTTGCTCATGAGCTTTAGCAACCTGTCCCTTAAACTATTTTATGGTTCTGCCACACTGATGTCCTTTCCAGCTTTCCACTTCTGACCCTTGTGAAAAATCTTTAACATCCTTTGATCTCATAGAGTTTTGTGTCCCACCTTTTGGTAACATTGTTCTGTCCACTTTTCCTATTCCGTGTGTGTGTGTGTGTGTGTGTGTGTGTGTGTGTTTGTCTGTCTGTCCGTCTGTATTTGTGTCGGTGCTTCTACTCATCTAAATGTACTCAACTATATGTAGTTGCCTGGGTCAAGTCTCAGCTCCTGGACCCGCCTCTCCGCTGGCCGCTGTTGAATTCCTTCTCTCCTGGCTTCGTGAGCTCCGTCACATGTACTCTTAAAGCTATGTATAGCTCCTGCCTCTGCTACTTTACTGTCCTAACCATTACGCTTCCTAATTACTCTCAAGCTAAGAAATATTTCCAAACATCTCCGTAACTCTGTGTTTTCAACTTCCAGCCGTACCCACGTGTTCCTGTTTCCCGCCTCCCGGGCAATACTATAAATTCCTCTCAATATTTCGTGCATTTTATTGTGTAACCCCCTAGTTCTTCTCTCCTCAAATGTCATCAGGTTGAGCTATTTTAGTCTCCCATAACTCCTACCCCTTAGCTTCAGACTTAACCTCCTAGCAAACCTCTGCACTTTTTCCAGCATCTTGACATGGTTTATCAGGTGTGAGTTCCATGCTGGCGCTGCATACTCTAAGAGCCTGATATAGGCCGTGTATAGCGTCGTGATTAACTCCGTTGTTGGTTCATTAAAGTTAATCATAGACTTACCACACACAGTTTGCTACAGAGGTTATTCAGTTGTGTGCCTCAGATGATATACTCGACACTATGCTCACCCCGAGACCCTCCTTGGGTCAGGTTTGGAGCCTTTGTCCCCTGAGCCTGTACTCCATTTCTAGTCTCTTTTACTCTTCTTCCCTCATGGGAGGTTCCTTGAAGCTAGTGAGGGAATTTTGATCAAGGGATTTGGACCTGTGCTCCCCTTCCTTGGATCGAACCTAAATACTTCTCATTCTTCCAGGAATTTCATGACCCAAACAGGTTTGGAACTCCCATGAATGTGATAATAATTTACTCTTCCCAAAGTTCATTATTTTGCATTTGCTGGTGTTAATTTTTTTTAGCCAATTTTCATTACAATCGTGAAGCTTTTCTAGGTCTAGTGTGGTCTTCCTGGCTCTCTCTCCCACCATCCTGCAGTGCCATGGCTACACCTGCCTGGCTGGCAGTGGCACCAGAAATATGAGAAAATGAGATCCATGTATTACCAGATCTCAGAACATTGTTGAGTTTTATGAATATCAGTGACTGACGTTCTGACATAACGAGAGTGATTAATTAATACTAACTTTGCCAGCCAGATGGTAGCAGTAGCATAGGCAAAGCTGGCATTTAGGCTGGGCTGTTTCTGAATGCCTGGGTTTGTGCCAAACAGTACACATCACAATGTGTATATTGATATGAGCACCAGGGAGCAAGATTAGCAATCACCAGTGCCTCTACAGTGCTTCAACATTTGTTCAGTGACTCGTGTGAGAGAGTACCGAGACTAGAACCCAGACTCTTGGAAGTGGACTCTGACTTCGAGGACATTGCCGGTGTGTTTACTGAGTCTTATCTATAATAATGATTAACACCATTTGGATACTGTGACAGCTCATCTCTAAGCATGACTTAATTTAACCGGCATCCACTCCTGACACCAAAATAAACCCAAACTATCAAAACTCTTAGTTAGTCAATACACCTAAGGGTCAGTCTAAAAAACAATATGTAGTCCACCCATTCCTCTCTCTTGCCTAACTTACTGAACTCTAACAGTTTTTTGAGACAGGATTTTCCATCTCTAAAATCGTGCTGGTTGTTTACGAACCCAGTCTCTTCCAGATGCTCCACCACTAATTTTCCTCTCGCTACTCTTACAGTCTGTGCATGTCAGTGCAAGTACCCTGTAGTTTAATGCTACCTGTCTCTTTACTTAAATATTAGGACTACATTTGCTGTCGTCATTCCTCTGGCAGTTGCCCTGTATCAATCGACTAGTTGATGATTGTGGGTAGTGGTTCGCACAGGGCTTCTGCTCCCTCTCGCAGAACCCATGCAGAAATGTTATCTGGTTCCATTGTCTTTGAGATATCTAGCTCATTCAGTAGTTTCGTCACCTGTCATGTGTATTACTTCCGGTACTTGTTGGTGCATATTTCCTCTTTAACTCACCGGTGGTCTGCCTATTTCTTCTGAGACTATCAACTTAAATCTTTTGCTCAGCTCCTCGCAAACTTCCGGATTACTTCATGTGAGCTCTCCTTCCTTTTCTAGTCTTATTACCTGGTCCTTTACTGTTGTCTTTCTTCTCGTGTGGCTGTACAGCAACTTCGGTTCAGAGTTGACTCTCAGTGTTATGTCATCTTCATGTTGGCGTACTGCCTCTCTGCTTACCTATGCAGATTCATTTCTCCTACAATCTTTGTTTTCTGTTCTTTTTCCATCCCTTGCTTTTTTAGCTTTTGCCTCTTCAACTTTGAGGAAACAGTATGTTCACTTTGTTCTTTCTATTGTTTCTTGTGTTCCTGGGTATTAACACCTCCTGCGCCTCTTAGCAGTTTCCACTAACATACTTCATCATTTCATTCATTGTATATCCTAGCTCACCTTCCCGCTCCACTTCATTCAGGAATTGGCTCATGCTTGTACAGTCTCACCTCCTGAAGTTAAATGTCTCCCTTCCCATGCTGTGTTCCTCTCCACGTTTACCTTTGTGGACAAGGGTGTGTGGAGTGTACTCAAATAGTTGTGGTTGCAGGGGTCGAGTCACAGCTCCTGGCCCCGCCTCTTCACTGGTCGCTACTAGGTCACACTTCCTGCTCCATGAGTTTTATCATACTTCTTCTTAAAGCTATGTATGGGTCCTGCCTCCACTACATCACTTCCCAGACTATTAAACTTCCTGACAACTCTGTGACTGAAGAAATACTTCCTAACATCCCTGTGATTCATCTGAGTATTCAACTTCCAATTGTGACCCCTTGTTGCTGTGTCCCATTTCTGGAATATCCTGTCTCTGTCCACCTTGTCGATTCCTCTCAGTATTTTATATGTCGTTATCATATCCCCCCTATCTCTCCTGTCCTCCAGTGTCGTCAGGTCAATTTCCCTTAATCTGTCCTCGTAGGACATGCCCCTTAGCTCCGGGACTAGTCTTGTTGCAAACCTTTGCAATTTCTCTAGTTTCCTTACGTGCTTGGCTAGGTGTGGGTTCCAAACTGGTGCTGCATACTCCAGTATGGGCCTAACGTACACAGTGTACAAGGTCCTGAACGATTCTTTATTGAGATGTCGGAATGCTGTTCTTAGGTTTGCTAGGCGCCCGTATGCTGCAGCAGTTATTTGGTTGATGTGCGCCTCAGGAGATGTGCCTGGTGTTATACTCACCGGGTGTGTGTATGGAGGAGAGTGTGTACTCACCTAATTGTACTCACCTAATTGTGGTTGCAGGGGTCGAGACTCAGCTCCTGGCCCCGCCTCTTCGCTGTCCGCTACTGGGTCTCTGCTCTCCCTGCTCCATGAGCTTTATCATACCTTGTCTTAAAACTATGTATGGTTCCTGCCTCCACTATATCTTTCTCTAGACTATTCCACTTCCTGACTACTCTGTGGCTGAAGAAATGCTTCCTAACATCCCTTTGACTCATCTGAGTCTTCAGCTTCCAGTTGTGTCCCCTTGTTTCTGTGTTCTCTCTCTGGAACATCCTGTCACTGTCTACCTTTTCGATCCCCCGCAGTATTTTGTATGTCGTTATCATGTCTCCTCTGACCCTTCTTTCCTCCAGTGTTGTTAGTCCTATTTCCCTCAACCTTTCTTCATAGGACAGACCCCTGAGTTGTGGAACTAGCCTTGTCGCAAACCTTTGCACTTTCTCTAGTTTCTTTACGTGCTTGACCAGGTGTGGGTTCCAGACTGGTGCTGCATACTCTAGTATGGGCCTGACGTACACAGTATACAGTGTTTTGAACGATTCCATGTTAAGGTAACGGAACGCTAATCTTAGGTTTGCCAGTCGCCCATATGCTGCCGCAGTTATCTGGTTGATGTGTTCCTCCGGAGACGTATGTGTATGGAGAAGTGTGTGTGGAGGAGTGTGTGTATGTGAAGGAGTGTGTGTTTGTGGGGATACACTTATGTACACTTGCTATATAATAAATGTCCTGAACTGTACTTAAATGTCTTTATCCACAGTGTGTCTGTATCACCACACCATTTACACCCATCAGTACTGTGTTGTAGCTTTCACCGAGAAGCTTCACATATTCAGTGTTCCTCATATCAGACTCAGGGTGAACACAAGGTCCAGCCTTGCTAGTTCATGTCTCCTCCTCCCTGACATGCTGACACATGAAGTCTTTCATCTCCATTATCTTAACCATCCGTGTTTCCAGCTCCTCGTTTGGCTCTACATTCACTCAGTCACTTTCATTATAGTTAAAGTTTCATATGATCAGTAGTTTTGCAGTGTTTATATGTGCTCTCTTAGTCACTTTTGCTACTATGTCCATCATCTCTCTGTTCATGTCGTATTCCAGTCACGGTCTCCTGCTGTTTAGTGGTGGGATGCATTGTACTTCACTGTTATCTTTACTTTGGGTCCCCCAGTCTTGTACCTATTATGTAGTAGTTCAACTCCTCTGTTTGTTCCATTCATTTCTTCAAAACTCCATTGATTTCCGATTATCATTGTTACTCTACCTCCCTCTCCTCTATCTCCTCTGTATTTTCTCATAATCTATCTAGCTGGAAAAATCGCATCTGTCACTGTGTTGTGGATCTTGCTCCCTGCGAGAGCTGTCGCGTCTACTGGTGCCTTTTTTATTCGTTCATTCCACTTGCCTTTCTTGTTTGTTATTTTATCTACATTTGTGCACCATAATTTCAGATTTCTTTCAATTATTGTGCTCCAGTTTTTAATTCCTTATATCCTTGTCTCCTCCTCAGCCAGATCTGCGTTCTGGCTGAGCGGAGAAAGTACTGTGTACTTTGATACAGAGTCTGCAGGTTAGAGTTTTGCTGGGGACTGAGAGATAATGTTCGTTAAAAGTTCGCCCATTTGTTACGAAGTTAATTTTTCCCAAGATTGGTTTGTCCCCCAAGCTTAACGTCTGCACGGTTTAAGGACAATAGTAAGAAGTGAACTTCTACAAAGCTTAAAAGATATGCTGAGGAGTTAAGTGTAGCTTGTGATATCTGAATCAACGGCCACCATGCCATGCAGTTCAAGGAGACGTTGCGAAAAATATTTATTTTAAGATTTTCGTGTTTAAGATTTCACTGGCGCAGAAAACGTGAGACATTTAAATTCTGTGAAAATGTAACTCAACTTTCTTGTACGTGGACAAAAAAAAACTTGAGAAATGGAAATAACCAAGAAGTTGTAAATATAAATAAATATATAGAGCAAATATACAGGGTATACATAGAGTAAATATACATAGGGTAAATATACTTGTCGTAAATATACGGTTGATGTAGATCCTCTCCATCACTGGTAGTATCTCCAGCAATGTTGAAGATCCTCTTCCACACTGCTGGAGGCCATTCCCAAACGGTGATCTCAACAACACTGGTCTCTCCAACACTGTTAGAGGTCTCCCCAATAGTTTTGAAGGCCCTCCTCAACACTGTAGGTCCTCTCCAATACTGTTGAAGAGCTCCCCAACACTTGGTCTCCGGAACACTACTGAAGGTCTTCCACGACACTGTTGGAGATTCCATGCACTGTTGGAGAGCGTTCTCAAATTTGTTGAAGGATCCCTACACTGCTGTGATTCCTCCCAACACTGTTGTAGGGTCCTCCCAACACTGTTGTAGGGTCCTCCCAACACTGTTGTAGGGTCCTCCCAACACTGTTGTAGGGTCCTCCCAACACTGTTGTAGGGTCCTCCCAATACTGTTGTAGGATACTACCCAACACTGTTGTAGGATTCTCCCCAACACTGTTGTAGGATACTCCCCAACACTGTTGTAGGATACTCCCCAACACTGTTGAAGGTTCCTTACCAACACTGATGGTCGGCCCCATCAGTGACAGTCACTGTCGAGCCTTGACTCATGCTTGACGTGGGCGTGACGTATTGAGAATAGTAGTATTGGACTTTCCCGAAAACTACCCACCCCAACTCCCACCTCCACTTCCACAACTTCTCCTTCCCTACATTCCTTCACCTCTACAACTCCCACCAAAACATCCGACCTCCACGACCCCCACAACACTCCACCTCCACGACCCCAACAACACTCCACCTCCACGACCCCCACAACACTCCACCTCCACGGCCTCCACAACACTCCACCTCCACGACCCCCACAGACCCTCCCCAACATCCAGACTGACATATAGCGACGCAAGTTTGTCTTCACTATCATATTATATTTGTTTCAAGTTTGTTGTCCTTAGGTTACTTTAAATATCTCTGTCTTTCAAGTCAATAAGTTGGTATGCTTAGTAAAATAACCATAATAACAACGCACTTAAGTGTCCTAGAAGGGGTACTTTCAAGTGGCTGCCTGAATTAAGTGTGCTGTAAGGGGTACTTGCAAGTGGCTGCCTGAATTAAGTGTTCTGTAAGGGGTACTTTCAAGTGGCTGCCTGAATTAAGTGTCCTGGAAGGGGTACTTGCAAGTGGCTGCCTGAATTAAGTGTGCTGTAAGGGTACTTTCAAGTGGCTGCCTGAATTGAGTGTCCTGGAAGGGGTACTTGCAAGTGGCTGCCTGAATTAAGTGTGCTGTAAGGGTACTTTCAAGTGGCTGCCTGAATTAAGTGTCCTGGAAGGGGTACTTGCAAGTGGCTGCCTGAATTAAGTGTTCTGTAAGGGGTACTTTCAAGTGGCTGCCTGAATTAAGTGTCCTGGAAGGGGTACTTGCAAGTGGCTGCCTGAATTAAGTGTCCTGGAAGGGGTACTTGCAAGTGGCTGCCTGAATTAAGTGTGCTGTAAGGGGTACTTTCAAGTGGCTGCCTGAATTAAGTGTCCTGGAAGGGGTACTTGCAAGTGGCTGCCTGAATTAAGTGTGCTGTAAGGGGTACTTTCAAGTGGCTGCCTGAATTAAGTGTCCTGGAAGGGGTACTTGCAAGTGGCTGCCTGAATTAAGTGTTCTGTAGGGTACTTTCAAGTGGCTGCCTGAATTAAGTGTCCTGGAAGGGGTACTTTCAAGTGGCTGCCTGAATTAAGTGTCCTGGAAGGGGTACTTGCAAGTGGCTGCCTGAATTAAGTGTGCTGTAAGGGGTACTTTCAAGTGGCTGCCTGAATTAAGTGTCCTGGAAGGGGTACTTGCAAGTGGCTGCCTGAATTAAGTGTTCTGTAAGGGTACTTTCAAGTGGCTGCCTGAATTAAGTGTCCTGGAAGGGTACTTGCAAGTGGCTGCCTGAATTAAGTGTCCTGGAAGGGGTACTTGCAAGTGGCTGCCTGAATTAAGTGTTCTGTAAGGGGTACTTTCAAGTGGCTGCCTGAATTAAGTGTCCTGGAAGGGTACTTGCAAGTGGCTGCCTGAATTAAGTGTGCTGTAAGGGGTACTTTCAAGTGGCTGCCTGAATTAAGTGTCCTGGAAGGGGTACTTGCAAGTGGCTGCTTGAATTAAGTGTGCTGTAAGGGGTACTTTCAAGTGGCTGCCTGAATTAAGTGTCCTGGAAGGGGTACTTGCAAGTGGCTGCCTGAATTAAGTGTTCTGTAAGGGGTACTTTCAAGTGGCTGCCTGAATTAAGTGTCCTGGAAGGGGTACTTGCAAGTGGCTGCCTGAATTCTTTTTTTTCCAAAGTTTCGGTATTAAATTTTCAACGTTGGTTTATTGTTTGGGTGAAGGTTGAAGCAATTACCGGCGTGGAAGGCGCCCGCTGATCACTCTTGTACACACCATTCCATGATTCCTGGAATGGATCCAATAACTTTAAAATTCCTCCTTTGAGTGCCTTCAAAAATTTAACACTGGTGTATCCTACTTAGACGACGGAAGAGTGTGTTGTTGAAGCGGGTTGCCGCACTTTTGCTCATTTCAGTGTAAATTAGTGTGGATTTTAATTTACTGCAAAGTCATATTAAATTAATTTGAATATAACTTTTGAACGGCTTCGATTTTCAGGGTCTGATGCAGCTTACGTATAGGATACTACTGTGTCTAGTTAGTGTAGTCTAGTTAGTGTAGTCTAGTTAGTGTAGTCTAGTTAGTGTAGTCTAGTTAGTGTAGTCTAGTTAGTGTTCTCTAGTTAGTGTAGTCTAGATAGTGTTATCTAGTTAGTGTAGTCTAGTTAGTGTTCACTAGTTAGTGTAGTCTAGTTAGTGTAGTCTAGTTAGTGTAGTCTAGTTAGTGTAGTCTAGTTAGTGTAGTCTAGTTAGTATAGTCTAGTTAGTGTAGTCTCGTTAGTGTAGTCTAGTTAGTATAGTCTAGTTAGTGTTCACTAGTTAGTGTAGTCTAGTTAGTGTAGTCTAGTTAGTGTAGTCTAGTTAGTGTAGTCTAGTTAGTATAGTCTAGTTAGTGTAGTCTAGTTAGTGTTCTCTAGTTAGTGTAGTCTAGTTAGTGTAGTCTAGTTAGTGTAGTCTAGTTAGTGTTCACTAGTTAGTGTAGTCTAGTTAGTGTAGTCTAGTTAGTGTAGTCTAGTTAGTATAGTCTAGTTAGTGTAGTCTAGTTAGTGTTCTCTAGTTAGTGTAGTCTAGTTAGTGTAGTCTAGTTAGTGTAGTCTAGTTAGTGTTCACTAGTTAGTGTAGTCTAGTTAGTGTAGTCTAGTTAGTGTTCTCTAGTTAGTGTAGTCTAGTTAGTGTTATCTAGTTAGTGTAGTCTAGTTAGTGTAGTCTAGTTAGTGTAGTCTAGTTAGTGTAGTCTAGTTAGTGTAGTCTAGTTAGTGTAGTCTAGTTAGTGTTCTCTAGTTAGTGTAGTCTAGTTAGTGTAGTCTAGTTAGTGTAGTCTAGTTAGTGTTCTCTAGTTAGTGTAGTCTAGTTAGTGTAGTCTAGTTAGTGTAGTCTAGTTAGTGTAGTCTAGTTAGTGTTATCTAGTTAGTGTAGTCTAGTTAGTGTAGTCTAGTTAGTGTTATCTAGTTAGTGTAGTCTAGTTAGTGTAGTCTAGTTAGTGTAGTCTAGTTATGTATCTAGTTAGTGTAGTCTAGTTAGTGTGTCTAGTTAGTGTAGTCTAGTTAGTGTGTCTAGTTAGTGTAGTCTAGTTAGTGTTCTCTAGTTAGTGTAGTCTAGTTAGTGTTATCTAGTTAGTGTAGTCTAGTTAGTGTAGTCTAGTTAGTGTAGTCTAGTTAGTGTTCTCTAGTTAGTGTAGTCTAGTTAGTGTAGTCTAGTTAGTGTAGTCTAGTTAGTGTTATCTAGTTAGTGTTCTCAGTTAGTGTATCTAGTTAGTGTAGTCTAGTTAGTGTAGTCTAGTTAGTGTAGTCTAGTTAGTGTTCTCTAGTTAGTGTAGTCTAGTTAGTGTAGTCTAGTTAGTGTAGTCTAGTTAGTGTTCTAGTTAGTGTAGTCTAGTTAGTGTTCTCTAGTTAGTGTAGTCTAGTTAGTGTTCTCTAGTTAGTGTAGTCTAGTTAGTGTTTCTAGTTAGTGTAGTCTAGTTAGTGTTATCTGGGTTTAGTGTAGGTCTAGTTAGTGTAGTCTAGTTAGTGTAGTCTAGTTAGTGTAGTCTAGTTAGTGTTATCTGGTTAGTGTAGTCTAGTTAGTGTTCTCTAGTTAGTGTAGTCTAGTTAGTGTAGTCTAGTTAGTGTAATCTAGTTAGTGTAGGTCTAGTTAGTGTTCTCTAGTTAGTGTAGTCTAGTTAGTGTAGTCTAGTTAGTGTTCTCTAGTTAGTGTAGTCTAGTTAGTGTAGTCTAGTTAGTGTTCTCTAGTTAGTGTAGTCTAGTTAGTGTTCTCTAGTTAGTGTAGTCTAGTTAGTGTAGTCTAGTTAGTGTTCTCTAGTTAGTGTAGTCTAGTTAGTGTTCTCTAGTTAGTGTTCTCTAGTTATGTAGTCTAGTTAGTGTTCTCAGTTAGTGTATCTAGTTAGTGTAGTCTAGTTAGTGTTCTAGTTAGTGTAGTCTAGTTAGTGTTCTCTTGGGTAGTGTAGTCTAGTTAGTGTATTCTAGTTAGTGTAGTCTAGTTAGTGTAGTCTAGTTAGTGTATCTAGTTAGTGTCTCTAGTTAGTGTTCTCTAGTTAGTGTAGTCTGTGTAAATGAAAATTTGATAATCTACTAACATACTTAAAATACTTCGATGAATGCCTTTTAGAACATAAGACGAAGGATCCCTGCAGCAGGTCTACTGGCCCACGCTAGAGAGGTCTAACTCACTCCCACTCATATACCTGTCCAACCTATACAGTATAGCAATAGCAAAGAACTACAGACCAATAGCGCTAACGTCCCATATCATAAAAATCTTTGAAAGGGTTTTAAGAAGCAAGATCGCCACTCATCTAGATAACCATCAATTACACAACCCAGGGCAGCATGGGTTTATGAGCAGGTCACCCCTGTCTGTCCCAACTACTGGACCACTATGACAAGGTCCTGGATGCTCTAGAACATAAACAAAACGCAGATGTAGTATACACAGACTTTGCAAAAGCCTTTGATAAGTGTGACCATGGTATAATAGCACACAAAATGCGTGATAAAGGAATAACAGGAAAAGTTGGAAGATGGATCTATAATTTCCTAACAAACAGAACACAAAGAGTAGTAGTCAACAGAGTAAAGTCTGAGGCGGCTACAGTGAAAAGCTTTGTTCCACAAGACACAGTACTCGCTCCCATCTTGTTCCTCATCCTCATATCTGACATAGACAGGGATGTAAGCCACAGCACAGTGTCTTCCTTTGCAGATGACACCCGAATTTGCATGACAGTGTCATCGATTGAAGACACCGCAAGACTCCAAGCAGACATCAACCAAATCTTTAAATGGGCTGCAGAAAACAATATGAAGTTTAATGATGAGAAATTTCAATTACTCCGATATGGAAAACGTGAGGAAAATAAAACTATATTGGAGTATAAAACAAATGCAAACTACACAATAGAGCGAGAACTAATGTAAAAGTCTTGGGAGTGATAATGTCAAAAGATCTCACCACTGATGCTGAGGTCAGTGGTCACGAAAGGTCGTCCTGTTCTAGCTGTCTGAGGGATTAGTGTGGAGCGTTACAGAGCACCATGGCTTAAAGTGTTGAAGGAGGAGGTTCTACTTCTCAAAGAGGAAAATAAGAGGCTGAAAATTCGCCTAGATGGTTTTGGGAGTGAGTGTGTGAAGGTTGGAGTCAGTGTGGAGGAAAAGGTACCAGCAGTGAGTTGAAGAGTGGCAACCACTTCAAGTGGAATGTGATCTCTACTAAAGGTAGAAGTATCAAGATAAGGAAGCTTAATAGAGAAGATTTAAAGGTAGGAAATCGATTCTCTGTTCTCCAGGATGAGTGTACTTCAGTGGTTAGTGAGGTTAAAGGTACCACTAACCCCTGCTAATCAAGGTAAGAACATTCTGGTTGTGGGTGACTCACAGGTAAGATATATGGACCGTGCTTTCTGTAACAGAGATAAGAATGTTAGACAGTGTGCTTCCCAGGAACTGGTGTTGGTGACATAGTCAACAGGTTGGATAATATTATGTCAGGTAATGGGAACAAGCCCATCATCTGTCTTCGTGCTGGTGGAAATAATATCGGGAAGGGCAGGAGACAAGAGAAGCTGGGATAAGTACAAGTCAGCCATAGATGTAATTAGGTCTAATGGAAGGGTCCCAATAATATGCAGCATCTTGCCTAGAAGGGGAGTGGGCAATGAATGGATATCTAGGACAATTGGTGTAAATTGCTGGCTAGACAGGTACTGCAAGGAATTTGCAATTCCATTCATTGATAACTGGGACAAATTTGATGGCAAACGTGATATGTATACAAGGGATGGTGTACATCTCTCAGGGGCCGGAGTAGTTGCATTAGCCAACTCGATTGAGGGGGCATTGCTGACTTGTCTATGATTTAAACTGATAGATTATAGAGGTATGGGTGTGTGGAAAACAATCGAGCTGCAGTACAAGGGTTGAAAAAAGCAGATATTACCAGGATACCTCAGGGATATGTTTAATAGACAATATTCAAAATAAAGTTGCTAGTAAAGGCAAAGCATTTGATCAACAAACAAAGAGAGACAGTAGAGGGCAGAGAGTGACTAGCTCCCTTAAGGTTCACTAAGAAACAAGAAAGATGAGCTAAGAATACTTGCATGTGCAGATAATATAGATATTATTGCTATAACAGAGACCTGATTCAACCTGAAAGATAGAGAAATGCCTTCTGAATGCCACGTACAAGGCTATAAAATATTCCACACTGATAGGGTCAACAGGAAGGGTGGTGGAGTGGCAATGCCCCCAAATCTTGATAAGGAGTACAGTTAGCTGCTATGGGACGAAATTTATAAGGCGTGTAGATATGAAAATGTTGTGTTAATGAGAGATTTTAACTTTAGACAAATTGATTGGAACAATGTGACAGGAAATCTTGAGTCTAGTGACTTTCTTGAAATGATTCAGGATTGCTTTTTAAAACAGTTTGTGACAGAACCAACTAGAGGAAACAATCTGTTAGACTTGATTCTTGCCAACAATGAATCACTAATTAATAATCTTGAGGTTAATGATGAGCTTGGGAAAGCGATCACTTAGTTTCAATATATCATGGAATTAACCAAATAACTGCAATTAAGTCTCTGTCCCAGTCTTCCGCTTGGCTGATTTCATGAGACTGAGAAATTACCTGGGTGGGCTAAATTGGAACGACCTGAGGTCAGGTAGGTGGTGTTGGTTGCCAATATGACGTTTTTTAGAGCTAGTTCGAGCTGCCCAGACAACTTCTATTCCAGGTAGGGAAATTAGATCAACCAGAAATGATCCCAAATGGATAAACAATAGATTAAAACATCTCATTAGTCAAAAGAGAGGCATATATAGGTGTATCAAAAGAAGAGAGGGGCAGTTAAGAAATCAATATATTTAATTAAAGAGAGAAAAGCTAGGAGATTGTGAGGATAAAGTGGCAAGGGATTCGAAGACTAACCCAAAAGGTTTCTTTCAGGTTTACAGAAGTAAGATTAGGGACAAGATATGCCCACTCAAAAGTAACTCAGGTCAGATCAGTGATAATGAAGAGGAAATATGTGAAATTTTTAACTCTTATTTCCTCTCAGTTTTTACTCAGGAAGATACAAGTGAAATTCCAGAAATTATAATTTATGTAGAACAAGACGATAATAAACTATGCACGATTAGGGTAACTAGTGATATGATCCTCAGACAAATAAAGAAATTAAGACCAAACAAATTCCCAGCCCTGATGAACTGTTTGCAAGGGTTTTAAGGAATGTAAAGAGGAACTTAGCAAACCTTTGGCTAATCTTTTCAACATATCACCATAAACTGGCACAGTGCCAGACAAGTGGAAAATGACAAATGTAATACCTATTTACAAAGCAGGAGACAGGTCCTTAGCTTCAAACTATAGACCAATAAGCCTTACCTCCATAGTGAGAAAATTTATGGAATCAATAATTGCCGAGGTAATTCGTAGACATCTTGAAAGGCATAAATTGATTAATCTCAGCACGTTTTTACAAAGGGGCGTTCCTGCCTTACAAATTTACTAACTTTTTTCACCAAGGTATTTGAGGAGGTAGATCATGGTAATGAATATGATATTGTGTATATGGACTTCAGTAAGGCTTTTGATAGAGTTCCTCATCAGAGACTATTGATGAAAATTAAAGCACACGGAATAGGAGAATTTTTTCCTGGGTAGAGGCATGGTTCACAAATAGGCAGCAAAGAGTTTGCATCAATGGGGAGAAATCAGAGTGGGGGCACGTCACGAGTGGTGTTCCACAAGGGTCAGTGCTGGGCCCTTTGTTGTTCACAATTTATATAAACGACATTGATGAGAAAATAAATAGCAACATAAGCAAGTTTGCTGATGACATCAAAATAGGTCGCCTAATTCATTCAAATGAGGACATTAGAGCACTCCAAGAAGATTTGAATAGACTGATGCAGTGGTTGGAGAAGTGGCAGATGCAGTTTAATATAGACAAATGCAAAGTTCTAAACATTGGACAAGAAATAACCATGCCACATATAAACTAAATAATGTAGATCTTAATATTACTGATTGCGAAAGGATTTGGGAGTTCTTGTTATCAGTAATCTAAAACCAAGACAACAGTGCATAAGTGTTCGCAATAAATCCAACAGAATCCTTGGCTTCATATCAAGGAGCATAAATAATAGGAGTCCTCAGGTTGTTCTTCAACTCTATATATCCTTGGTTAGGTCTCATTTAGATTATGCTGCACAGTTCTGGTCACCGTATTACAGAATGGATATCATTGCTCTGGAAAACGTACAAAGGAGGATGACAAAGTTGATCCCATGTATCATAAATCTTCCCTATGAGGATAGACTGAGGCCTTGAATCTGCACTCTCAAGAAAGGCATAGAATTAGGGGGGATATGATTGAAGTGTATAAATGGAAAACATGAATAAATAAGTTAATATAAATAGCGTGCTTAAAATATCTAGTATTGACAGGACTCGCAGCAATGGTTTTAAGTTGGAAAAAATCAGTTTCAGGAAGGATATAGGATATAGGATATTGTGGATGAGTGGAACAAACTCCCGAGTACCGTCATAGAAGCTAAGACGTCGTTTAGTTTTAAAAATAGGTGTGGGTGTTGGTGGGTGTGAGTTGGACCTGACTAGCTTGTGTTAATAGGTCTGATGCCGTGGCCCTTCCATAAGTGACCTGACCTGACTAGGTGGATCATTGGTTTAAGCCAGGAGGTGACTTGGACCTGCCTCGCATGAGCCATTAGGCCTTCTTATGTTATTATGTTCAAAGACCACAACATTGTATCAATCGCACCTGCTAAATAATGACAGGATAGATAATGAGAACCTTCAAAACTATGGATGCCAAGCCCATGATGACACTCTTCAGGTTGCTTGTTCTATCTAGGTTGGAATATTGTTGCACACTAACAGCACCTTTCAAGGCAGGTGAAATTGCTGACCTAGAAAATGTACAAAGAACCTTCACGGCACGCATAATTGCGATAAAACACCTCAGTTACTGGGAGTGTCACTTTGTAAATGGTCCAAGTCGTACCGAAACGTCGTCGTAAGCTCCTCTCTCCTGTATGCGGGTTATTTGTGTATTGTGTAACGCTTAAAGTTCCTCAACCTGTACTCCCTAGAACGCAGGCGAGAGAGATACATGATTATATACACTTGGAAAATCCTAGAGGGATTAGTACCAAACTTGCACACGAAAATCCTCCCTATGAAAGCAAAAGACTTGGCAGACGATGCAACATCCCCCCAATGAAAAGCAGGATAAGAGACAACACAATGTGTCAGGGGCCCAAGACTGTTCAACTGCCTCCCAGCATACATAAGGGGATTACCAACAGACACCTGGCTTTCTTCAAGAAGGCGCTGGACAGGCACCTAAAGTCAGTACCTGACCAGCCGGGCTGTGGTTCGTACGTCGGGTTGCGTGCGGCCAACAGTAACAGCCTGGTTGATTAAGCCCTGATCCACCAAGAGGCCTGGTCACAGACCGGGCCGCGGGGGCGTTGGCCCCCGAAACGCTCTCCAGGTATACTTAAGGCTACCCAAAGTTTCACCTCGCTGACGCTACTTGGGAGTTTGTTCCACTCATCTATACTTCTACTGCCAAACCAGTACCTCCCAATATTCTTTCTAAATCTAAATTTCTACAACTTGAGTCCCGTCTTGGTTAGATATTATCAACACTGTTTACATTCTCTTTATTTATTTCTGTTTTCCATTTGTAGACTTCAGTCGTATCTTTCCAGATAATGCAAGTTTAATATCTTCAGCCAGTTTTGGTAGGAAAGGTTTTTGATTCGTAAACTCAACTTCGTCATTCTTCTATATATATTTTCGAACGCATTTATGTCCATCCTGTAAAACTAAGACCAGAGCTAAGCAGCACACTCTACTGGAGGTCTAACCAAAGATATAAACTTCAAGTATAACCTTAGAACTTCTATTAGCTTTATTGTGCATACTTATACACTGTTGCCTGGACTTTAGATTTCTGTTACCAGAACAACTAGATCTTTTTCACATTCACTTTGACTAGGTTCTACAGTGTTTAGCTTAGATATGCCAAAGTTGTTTTCTTTTCCTAAGATTTAAACCTTACACTTGTCTGCAATACACTGTATCTGACACTACAGCCACAACATTAACCTGTCTAGGTCATCCTGTACCCTTTTAGTGTCCACATCAAAAATTATTTGCAGGCATATTTTGGTTTCACCGGCAAACTTACTTATTTTGCTATTTATTATCTCATCAACGTTGTTTCTTATCGTGCTAGTGGCACCCCTGCTTTTCATTGTTGGGATGTTGCATCGTCTGCCGAGTCTTTTGCTTTCATAGGGAGTGATTTTCGTGTAAGTTGGTACTAATCCCTCTAGGATTTTCCAAGTGTATCTCTCCCGCCTGCGTTCTAGGGAGTACAGAACTGTTCCCAGTAATGATTTTTATCGCAGTTACATGTGCCGTGAAGGTTCTCCGAATATAGTGAAGAAACTTGCTAAGTTTCTTCACTACATTCCTTTAGAACCCTTGAAAACAGGTCATCAGGGCCTGCCGACTTATTTTGCTTCAATCTGTCCAGTTGTTTGAGGACCGTGTCAGTAGTGGCTTGATACTGCATAATTTATTTCTCCCTGACCAGTATAATTATTAATTTATGAGATTTCGTTCGTATCCTCTTGTGTAAAAAAAACAGAGAGGAAATAAGTTTTGAAAAATTACACATTTGTCACTAACAGTAACTTAATCGGGGTCACATTTAAGTGGACTTAAATTCTCCCTTAATCTTATTCCATAAGCTTGATAAAAACACTCAGGTCTGGTGTTTGAGTCCCTCGTAACCTTAATTCCACATTCTGTTTAGGCTCGTAAATGGCATCAGATCCAGGAGGGGTGTGGACGTGGTGGCAGGTGGAAGTGTGAGGAGGGGAGGGGGATGAACATGTGCTTGTGGGATGTCCTGAGGTTGAGGGTATGTGGGAGAGTGTGTAAGTTTGTTTAGGCACAGGTATACATAAGTACACTTATACCAAGGACCCATTTGGGTATTTGGATCCGTGGGTGAAGTGCATTTGTGATACAGTTGTGTGGTGGGAGTGTGGGTGAGGGATGGATGTCGGTGTGGCTACAGGCGGCCGATGTTTGGGTGAGCGTGCGAGTTAATAGGTGGGAGAGTGCGAATTAGTGGGTGAGGGCATGCGAGTTAGTGGGTGAAGAAGGGCGAGTGAAGTTCTGGGTGAGTGTCCACTGGTGAGATGGTTGTCGCTCCTGTCAAGTGGGGGCTGAAGATGGGTGTCGGCGGGGCCTGGTGAAGGTAGGGGGCTAGGGAAAGTGAAGGTGGGGGCTAGGGAAAGTGAAGGTGGGGGCTAGGGTAAGTGTAAGGTGGGGCTAGGGATAAGTGTGGGTGGATCTAGGGTAAGTGAAGGTGGGGGCTAGGGTAAGTGAAGGTGGGGGCTAGGTAAGTGAAGGTGGGGGCTAGGGTAAGTGAAGGTGGGGGCTAGGGTAAGTGAAGGTGGGGCTAGGTAAGTGAAGCTAGGGACTAGGGTAGGTGAAGCTAGGGACTAGGGTAAGTGAAGCTGGGGCTAAGGTAGGTGAAGCTGGGGGCTTGGGTAAGTGAGGCTGGGGGCTAGGGTAAGTGAAGCTGGGGGCAAAGGTAGTGAAGGGGGGTGGAAGCTGGGGGCTAGGGTAGTGAAGCTGGGGGCTAGGGTAGGTGAAGCTGGGGGCTAGGGTAAATGAAGGCTGGGAGGCTAGGGACTAGGTAGAAGCTGGGGGCTAGGGTAGGTGAAGCTGAGGGTTAGGGTAAGTGAAGCTGGGGGCTAAGGGCAGGTGAAGCTGGGGGCTAGAATAAGTGCAGTGGGGAGCCTGATTTTGGGTGACGGCGGCTCTCCAAAGCGGCCGTCCCTTCCACCTCCGGTGTATGGGCAGGAATGAGGGCATGTGGGTGGAGGGATGAGTGAAAGTGGAATATGGCATGTGGGTGAGGGGACGGGTGAAGGTGTGGTGTGCAGCAGTTCGATTACCAGCGCACTCAGCTCACACATGAGGTCCGGGGGAAATAAATGGTATAAAATACCGACACAATGGAAAAATAAACACATAAGCAGTATAATGTGATCCTTTATTGACAACGTTTCGCCCACGCAGTGGGCTTTATCAAGTCACAAACATATCTACCTGGGTGAAAGGTACTTGAGTATTTATAGGATGGAATCAGGTGGAGAATGCTGGGTAGGTTAGATCTGAACCTGCATGTGACAACTTCCGAGTAGGGTGATAGAGTCTAGGACCTTGGGCAGCTTTAAAAAGAGATTGGACAAGTATATGGGTAGACCTTCTGCAGTGTTCCTCCATTCTTATGTTCTTATGTGGGATAACGATGGAAGAAGTTTCTTGGCAAGGGGTTCAGCTATGTTATAGAAGCCGTTATTTTGGTAGAAGTTGTTGGATATACAGATAAGTGATGATTCCAGGATTCTTCGGTATTGAGTGTTGTCTTCTCTGGCGATAAGTCTTGCGTTTCTGTAGTTGATTAAATGGTTGTGTGAATTTTGGTGTTGTACACAGGCCTGCGTACTGATGTTCTGAAATACGTGTTTGGAGGTCTCCAGATGTTTCGCCCACATATAATTTGCTGCAGTCATTACAAGGGATTGTGTATACCCCTGCAGAGGATTGAAGCTTGTCCTGTCTATTACTGGTAATGTCCATGATGGTGGTGGATGTGGAGGTAGATACTTGGAAGGAGGTATTGGAAAAGATGTTGGAAACATGTTTGGCAATGGAGTTGGTGGGGAGGACTATGTATCTCTTTTCAGCAGTGTCTTCTCTGGGTGTGTTAAAAGATGTTTAATGCCAGGCGTCTGCAGTCTTTAATGAGGTGACGAGGATAGTGAAGTTCAGACAATACTTGTTCAATTAGAGAGCATTCTTCCTCAAGGAACTCATTACAATGAAAGTGAGATCCTTTGACAATATCACTCCTAGGTCTTTCACATTAGTTTTTCGCTCTATTGTGTGGTTGAAATTTGTTTTATATTTCAATTCGATTTTAATTTCTTTGAGTTTTCCATATTGGAGTAAATGAAATTTCTCTTTATTGAACTTCATGTTTTCTGCAGCCCATTTAAAGATTTGGTTGATGTCCGCTTGGAGTCTTTCAGTGTCTTCAATAGTTAGTTTAATATCTTTATTATGCACCCCATACCCATCCTGTGGGCGGTAGTCAAAAGATTACAGAGGTACAAAAAATTCGATCGATGACACCGTGGCTTACATCTCTGTCTATGTCAGATATGAGGATAAGGAACAGGGCAAGTACAGTGCCTTGAGGAACTGAGCTTTTCACAGTAGCCGCCGCGGACTTTATTTACTATTACTCTTCGTGTTGTAGACAGTAAGCCTACTGCTGCTTCTCATAGTCCCCCCTTGGAGCGAGTTGCTGTGGGCCTATTACCCTGAGTGCCCACCAGAGGGCACTGCCATGCCGCTCTCACTGACGACCGGCGGCCTTCCATTTAACAAACTCCCCTCCCGGACTACTTCAGCACACCTCACACTGCCTGCTGTGAACGCATTATTCCAATAAAGAAGAAGCTAGTCAACGGCCGTATATCTCGCATACCTCTACGCTACTTGGCAAGTTACTAGACCAACCCAATAAGCAGTCAAAACAGTGTTCTATAGATCCATCTACCAACTTTTCCTGTTATGCCTTTATCACGCATTTTGTACGCTATTACACCATGGTCGCACTTGTCGAAGGCTTTCGCAAAGTCTGTGTATACTATGTCGGCATTTTGTTTGTCCTCCAGTGCATCTAAGACCTTGTCATAGTGGTCCAGTAGTTGGGACAGGCAGGAGCGACCTGCTTTAAACCCATGTTTCCCTGGGTTGTGTAACTGATGGGTATCATCTTGCTTCTTAGAACCCTTTCAAAATATTTTATGAGTGGATTAGTGGATGTAGGTTGGTGTGTTTGGATTTGGGTGGGTGTGGGTGGATGTAGATATATTTGGATGGGTGTGGGTGGATCTAGGTAGATGTGGAGGGTGCATGTGGATTTGGGTGGGTGTTGGTGGATGTAGGTGGGTGTGGGTGGATGTGGATGGGTGTGAGTGGTTGTAGGTGGGTGGATGTGGATGGGTGTGGGTGTCGGGTGAAATCTATTGTACAGGTTTCCTTCCCCCATCCCTGGTTTCTCAGTGAGGCTCAGTGTGCACTCCCCCACTGTACCACTTACCTTCACCTATTCCCTGCTGCACACCAGTAACCTCACCCATACCACCCACTCCTATAATTTCCCCATTGCCACACACCTACACCATTCCGCCACGGCCACATTTCCCCATTAACTAAAGACCACCCTTGCCCCAGCCCCATGTCCTCACACCATTGTCCCACGACCTTTCACCCTAACACGCCTAGTTACGTTGCCGCCCACCACTCTCATTACTACCTACACCACCAACCGCACACTCACCCACCCAGTCACCCATTATCCATACCACTACCCACACTGGGCCACCGACACTGCCACCCACACGGTCACCATCACACAGGAAAGGAGGGTTAGATGAGACATGATAACGACATACAAAATTGCTGGAAATTGAGAAGGTAGATAGTGACAGGATGTTCCAGAGAGGGGACACAGAAACAAGGGGGCACAATTGGAAGCTGAAGACTCGGATGAGTCAAAGGGATGTTAGGAAGTATTTCTTCAGCCATAGAGTAGTCAGGAAGTGGAATAGTCTAGCAAGTGATGTAGAGGAGGCAGGAACCATACATAGCTTTAAGACGAGGTATGATAAAGCTCATGGAGCAGGGAGAAAAGGGACCCAGTAGCGGTCAGTGAAGAGGCGGGGCCAGGAGCTGAGTATCGACCCCTGCAACCACAATTAGGTGAGTACCAACTCGTTGCTTCTAGCCCCAACCCCAACACCCCTCCACCACCCAGCATCATCCACCTCCAAACACCAATCTCCAGCTCCTGCCCCACCCCTCCACTGTTCAGTCTCCACCTCCCACATCAGCAGTTTCCCCTTCCCCAACTCCAAACCCTGTCACCCCAACCGCTCTAACCCCTTCTGCCTAACCCCAACACTACCCCATCCTTATAACCTCCATACAGCAACAACGAGTGGGACAGCAGAACAATAAGGTATCTCTGTCTGCTCGCAGAGATGTGGTTACGGGATCTTTAATTGACCACATCGAATACAAATACATTATTTTTATTATTTCTATATGTAGTACAAAGGTAATGTAGTTTACATGTAATAAAACATTGGCAGGCACAAAAAAAGGCTGTATGAATAGAGAAGTAAATGTTAGAGTCCTGGAGGGAGACAAAAGCTCTAGTGGGGAAACAGATGTAGACATGGACATGCAAAAACCAATGTTACAAACCAGCAATACCACGGGAGATAGTAAACAAGGGGATGCCCCGAGAAATAGTGAAGATAAAATACCAGAAATAACTGATGAAGGCTCCATTGTTAGCACTAGTGCTGAAGATAGTAATGAGACAGGAAAACACGCACCAGTAGGGAATACAATCACAAAAAAAAACAAGGCAAACAGAAACCAGGCCTATGCAAATTCTATGCACTTGGTATCTGCAGGCATGGAATATCTGGAAAACAGATGGAATGTGCAACTTTGTCCACCACAGAAAATGTCGTGCCCATATGACAACAAAGAAATGCAACCTCCCTTCCTGTAAGCTTTTCACCCTGAAATGTGTCACTCTTCAGTTCAGGAAAGATAGTGCTATAACTTATATTGCCAGGCACACCACCACCTAAAAGGGACAAATAGATACAAAACATTCAGACCATGGGAAAACATGGTTAGCCACAGCCACTCCAAAGAGAGTTTTTTTTTAGCACCAGGAAAAAAAAGCTGGCAGGAAATGACAGAAATCGTATACCAACTCCGATCATTTCTGGAGTGGAATCACGGTCGATGGCCTCCATTCCAAAACAACAGATATTAGTGCCAGGAAAAAAAGACCCCACCCCATACCACCAATCCGACGACATTCATCTTTGCAAATATACAGGGTCTAAAGCCAGCAACGAACAACAAAATACCTTACATCCGTAGACTGCTTACAGAGTCAAACACAATGTTTGCGGTTTTCACAGAGACCCACATAAAGGACCACTTGGACAATGAAATTTGGATCCTGGGCTACAGTCTATACAGATGCGACAGAGTGAACAAGCAATAGGAGGGGGTTGGCCTGTATATCATAGTCACTTATATGCTCAGAACTACTAAATGCCTCAAAGGATGTAGTTGAAGTTATAGCAGTAAAGATCGAAAACCAAAACCTTGTCATTGAGGTTGTATACAAGCCTCCGGATGCAACGTCCAAACAATTCCAGGAACAGCTTTTGAAAATTGACCACTGTCTGGAAAATCTTCCAGCTCCTGCCCCCAACATCTTGCTCCTTGGAAATTTCAACCTAAGGCACCTAAAATGGAGGAATATAGCAAATAATGTTGTAGCAGAGATAACACCAGGAGGCAGCTCAGATGAAAACTCGCACACACACGAACTTTTAAATCTCTGCACCAAATTCACCTTAAACCAGCAAATAATAGAGCCTACAAGATTGGAGAATACACTGGACCTCATCTTCACTAACAATGATGATCTGATACGAAATATCACCATATCAAAAACAATATACTCAGACATAATAGAGGTTCAGACACGTATGCGGGGGGACCCAGACCGACAAAATGTGATCAGTTACGAGGAAGCCTTCATCAAATTCAACTTCAATAACAAAAACATAAGGTGGGACCAAGTAAACCAAGTCCTGAATGATATAAACTGGGAAGACAGCCTAAGCAACACGGATCGCAACCTATGTCTAGAACAGATTAAATCTGTACCACTCGAGGTATGATCAAGGCATATTCATTTAAGGAAAAGGAAGAGATGTAAACTAGAAAGAGAAAGGTGCTCCCTATACTGGCAAAGGCAAAGAATAACAGAACGGCTAAAAGAGGCCAATGTGTCTGCAATACATACTGGTCAGAGAAACAGCAAACATCGAACTGAAGCTAAAGGAATCTTACAGGAGTCAAGAAACTCGGGAAGAACTAAAAGCCATAAATGAAATTGAATGAAACCCAGAGTATTTCTTTTCTTATGCCAAATCAAAGTCGAGAACAACATCCAGTACTGGGCCCCTACTTAAACGAGATGGGTCCTACACAGATGACAGCAAGGAAATTAGTGAGCTACTCAAGTCTCAATATGACTCAGTTTTTAGCGAGCCACTAACCAGACTGAGAGTCGAAGACTTAAATTAATTTTTTATGAGAGAGACACAGAATTTGGTAGACACAAACCTATCTGAAATTATCCTGATGCCAAATGACTTCGAAAAGGCGATAAATGACATGCCCATGCACTCTGCCCCAAGCCAAGACTCATGGAACTCCATATTCATCAAGAACTGCAAGAAGCCCCTATCATGTGCCTTTAACATCCTATGGAGAGGGAACATGGACACGGGTCGTCTCACAGCTGTTAAAAACAACAGACATAGCCAAACTCTACAAAGAGGGCAGTAAAGCAATAGCAAAGAACTACAGACCGATAGCGCTGACGTCCCATATCATAGAAATCTTTGAAAGGGTTCTAAGAAGCAATATCGCCACCCATCTAGATACCCATCAATTACACAACCCAGGGCAGCATGGGTTTAGAGCAGGTTGCTCCTGTCTGTCTCAACTACTGGACCACTATGACAAGGTGCTGGATGCTGTAGAAGACAAACAGAATGCAAATGTAATATGCACATATTTTGCAAAAGCCTTTGATAAGTGTGACCATGGTGTAATAGCACACAAAATGCGTGATAAAGGAATAACAGGAAAAGTTGGTAGATTGATCTATAATTTCCTAATAGAACACAAAGTGTAGTAGTCAACAGAGTAAAGTCTGAGGCGGCTACAATGAAAAGCTCTGTTCCACAAGGCACAGTACTCGCTCATATCTTGTTTCTCATCCTCATATCTGACATAGACAAGGATATTAGCCACAGCGCCATGTCTTCCTTAGCAAATGACACCTGAATTTGCATGACAAGTGTCCTCCATTGAAGACACCTCAAGACTCCAGGCGGACATCAACCAAATCTTTAAATGGGCCGCAGAAAATAATATGAAGTTCAACGATGAGTAATTTCAATTACTCCGATATGGAAAAAGTGAGGAAATTAAAACTACATCGGAGTATAAAACAAATTCCAAAAACACAATAGAGCAAAAAATTAATGTAAAAGACCTGGGAGTGATCATGTCAGAAGATCTCACCTTAAAAGACCATAACATTGTATCAATCGCAACTCCTAGAAAAATGACAGGATGGATAATGAGAACCTTCAAAACTGGGGATGCCAAGCCCCCTGATGGCACACTTCAGGTCACTTGTTCTATCTAGGCTGGAATATTTCTGCACACTAATAGCACCTTTCAAGGCAGGTGAAATTGCTGACCTAGAAAATGTACAGAGAACCTTCATGGCACACATAACTGCGATAAAACACCTCAAATACTGGGAACGCTTGAAGTTCCTCACCCTGTACTCCATAGAAAGCAGGCGGGAGATATACATGATTATATACACTTGGAAAATCCTAGAGGGATTAGTACCAAACTTGCACACGAAAACACTCCCTATGAAAACAAGACTTGGCAGACGATGCAACATGCCCCAAATGAAAAGCAGGGATGCCACTAGCATGATAAGAGACAACACAATAAGTGTCAGGGGCCCAAGAGTGTTCAACTGCCTCCCAGCATACATAAGGGGGATTGCCAATAGATCCTGGCTGTCTTCAAGCAGGCACTGGACAGGCACCTAAAGTCAGTACCTGACCAGCTGGGCTGTGGTTCGTACGTTGGGTTGCGTGTGGCCAACAGTAACAGCCTGGTTGATTAGGCCCTGATCCACCATGATGCCTGGTCACAGGCCGGGCCGTGGGGGCATTGACCCCCAGAACCCTTTCCACGTATACTTACTATTTATATTTTAGTTGGATCACCCTACAATGCCTACCTAACAAACAGAATCCTACTGGCCAGCAAGAAATCTAAATGAAAGTACTAATGGCGTACATACTGGATGTGTTGCATGGCAACGTCTCATTATTTCCACTATCACCACCTAATTCTGAAGGCCCTGCAAATTCTCTGTCCTTATTCTTCAGCAGGGCACATTCCAGTATGTATTAATTATAGTTTGAGGCTGATCCATTCAATTATGGCCTCGATGATGTCGGATTACTAGACGATTTCACCTCAACTAGTGCTTACACATTAATTCACTAAGGCGTCCTCCTCCCCCTGTATCACTCCGCGGCCGCTGCACACCATCCTTCACATAAAATTTCTTGAAGGGTCAAATCAACATCACGTTTTAATACACAATTTTTATATTATTCATATTTACACATGCTGAATTTAGGAAAATTATAAAACAAATTCCACAGCCACTAATATGCAATTTATTTCGGGCAAACTAATTCTGATGCATAAATACTACTAAAGAATTGGACATAGACTGTTAATAAAGTAGGATTTCTTATGCAATTAACTACAATTATATGTACAATAAGAGGAAGTAGCTAATGAACAAATGGTACAATTTTAAAATATTATTCTGAACTGATTCAATTATCTGTTTTGTGCAGTGGCTGAATAAAGATGGTGAAGATACAGGAAGTTACTTAGTTACTGCAGAAATATAATGGGACAAGATGTGCAACCAATTTTCTTTGGTAGTTGATGGGAGCCTGGAAGAGCAGGGATCAGAGTTGGCTGAGCCTGGCCTAGCTGGCAAAGCTCTCGCTTCACACACGAAGGGCCCGGGTTCGCCTAGCAGCAAATAGGTACCTGGGTGTTAGTCGACTGGTGTGGATTGCATCCTGGGGGACAAGATTGAGGACCCCAATGGAAATAAGTCACTCTGACTTTTCTGGGGTTATCCTAGGTTCTCTACACATATGCTGCTATGTATGATAATCTATGAAACTGTATTTGTGTATACCTGAATAAACTTACTCGATGACGCACTGACTTTCTTGGATTATCCTGGGTGGCTAACCCTCCGGGGTTAAAAATCCGAACGAAATCTTATCTTGAGCTGATAGTGTTTGACATAGCGTTTGCTGGTTTAGTTATGTTAGGAAGATGAAGGTGCTTTTTAACAATATCTCTGAATCTATTGGTAGACAAGAGACCTTTCGATGCTTCCGAAAGTGAATTCCAGATCCTAGAGCACGGTGGCCCTTGGCTTGGTGGCGAAGCTCTTGCTTCACAAGGCGTGTGTCCGAGTTCGATTTCCGGCGAGGGTAGAAACATTGGGTGTGTTTCTTTACACCGGTTGGCTATGTTCCCCATCAGTAAAATGGGTACCTGGATGTTAGTCGACTGGTGTGAGTCGCATCCTGGGATAAAACTGACTTCATTTGCCGAAATGCTTAGCATAACAAGGGGTTTTCATATAGTAGTATGTTACTGATGTCAGCTAGGCCTGTATACCTTGTACATGTACTTGTAGAAATAAAGATATTATTATATATAATATGAGCACTGAGTTTTTACACAAGTTAACGCAGCTACGGGGAATGCCAGAGTGTATTGTGTATTGTGTTATGCCTGTGTGCTCTGTTGCAGAGGAGGGTTTATATTGGAGTTTAATGTTCTATATATATAGTAGGCACAGTAGTATGAGCGAATATTTTGTATATTAAGTAAGTTCAAGCTCTTGAAAAGTGGGGGAGTGTGTTGTCGGGCATTGAAGTGAGTGATAGACTGCACAACGACGTTTTGTTGGGTTATTAATGGTTTCAGGTGATTTGATGTAGAACCCCAGGCACAAATACCATAGGTGAGGTATGGATAGATTAGAGAGTGGAAGAATGTAAGTAGTGTTGTTTGAGATACATTAACGTATCTAACAATGTTGTTTGAGGTACACAGTAACGTATATAGCAGTGTTGTTTGAGGTACACAGTAACGTATATAGCAGTGTTGTTTGAGGTACACAGTAACGTATATAGTAGTGTTGTTTGAGATACACAGTAACGTATATAGCAGTTGTTTGAGGTACACAGTAACATATACAGTTGTTTGAGGTCATAACATATAACAGTGTTGTTTGAGGTACACAGTAACATATCTTGGGGATACCAACTGTTTAAGATCTTCATGTGCTGAATGTGGTATATCAAGTTCAGTCATAGTGTAGACCTAAGAATTTACACTCTGTGTCTTACAGTGGGAGAACCTCTTATCCTTATGCTTAGTTGGATATTTGAAGGGCTGTTTCCAAACATCATTTAGTAGGTTTTGTCAGTATTAAGAGTGAGTTTGTTGATAGTCATCCACGTAGATATTGTTAGCTCATCATGAAGTGTCACTGAGAGCAGTCGGATTTGAATGGGAGATTAATTTGTGTCATCTGTGAACAGAACACCTCCCCTCAAGGGAGGTTCCTTGATGTTGGTGAGGGGCTCTTGATCTAGGGAATTAGATCTGTGCTCCAGTTCCCTGAATGCCTTCCATTCCCCCCAGCGGGTTTAGCGCTTCCCCCATAATAATAACTTTAATAGAACAGGTTCAAAATAAAAAAAATCAGTGTTTATTTCCTTGTAAAGTTTACAATGTGTGGTTTACATGTTATAAAATATTAATTACAAAGGCCACTAGCAGGCCTAGGCATTTCGGTCAGACTAATACTAATTCTTACTCTATATTGATATAGGTTATGGAGCAGTACATTTGAACATACATTATTAGATACATACATAATTAGATGCATACCCAATTAGGCACATACATAATTAGATTTACAATATTGAGGTAGAACAAATCATGTAATAATATTACAAATGGTAAATTTAGTAATGGGGTTGAATTTGTCTGTTTCTATTAAAGCTTATATACCGGAAGCGTATCTTAGGTAGACTTAGGACTAACTTAAGATTTAATAGGCAATAGCTATAGTATTAGTAATTTCATGTTTACAGTCATTTGTGTGGGTGTAGGTGTAAATTAGGGGGAATTACAGATAATGAGAGTAAGACTATATTGGTTTTGATGTGTTCATGATACAAAAAAAGAAAATTAGGTGATTTTCATTTGGTTAGCTGATGATGGGGTGTTAGGGTGATAAGATGTTTTTTAATGGTAGTTTTGAAAATGATGGTTGATGTGGAAAATATTGGGTATTTTCCCGAAAGGTTATACTCGATAACCTTTCTAATGTGAATATTCTTTATGTGTGGCTGTTGGTTCGTATTTTTCTTGATATGAAGACAGAACCATCCCGACGGTCGCGTGGGGACGCGGAGCTGGGTCAAGGGGGCTGCGAGGCCAGAGAGCAGGGTAGTCACGTGTGGAGAAGCCTAGACTCAAGATATCGGGCGGGATGCCTTCGGGTACTGGGCGATGGCGTCAGACAGACTGGACTTAATGGCTTCAATTCGTAATATGGAGTGATATCAAAGTGCGTGACGCGTAATTCGTGGGACATTCGGTCCGGACAACAATTTGGTGAAATAATGTGTGGCCCGGCTTAGTGGGGTATCGAGATTTAGGCCTAATTCGGGTTCTAGTGATGCAGCGACACAACAAGATACGGTCGTAAACCCTGATTCTGGGTGGTTTTCGTAATAGAAGAGACTGGAATATACTTAATGAATACGGTGAGACGTTGAATCTAGTGAAGCAGATTTATAAATAATTGGAAGTGAATGTACCAGGTGCCGGCTAGTGAAGGGACGCCATCCGGGACCGCCATGTTGGATATGGAAGAGATGGTTGTTTCCATCTCCACTCATCGACTCTGAATTTCGGTATAGAGACGGTGAATGTGTATAAACTAGTGGGGCATTAAGTCATAATGTACATAGTGTTTAAAGTTATATGTATAAACTGTAATAAAGGGAAATAGCAAGAGGAGATGAATCGTTACTCCCGATCAACCGCATGTTAAGTAAACGCCCGGTCCCGTGGGCGTAAGAGAGTTCAAGGAAATTAATCTTCTTTGACTCAGCGGGACAACCCATACCATCATCTTGACGGAAGAACTATATCTACCGAGCAAGATCACAAGATCTATCGAAGCACATCAACAAGAAAGCGGCTTTCCCACCGTAAGTATGTACATTGTCTTAGTTACCATCTGGCCAGTAGGTATGTTGAGATAATGTGTGTCTGCGGTGGGAATGATAAGGGTCTCCAGTGAACACCCAGGAAGCAGATAAGGGGTGAGTGGATGTTAATTAATTTGTGCTCTCTCCTCCTCAATCAGTCTTATATCCTATATCTAAAACCATACAGTCCACTTAAAATTAATCATACCATAATTATTATTATTATCTATTCAGATTTATTTACACTGGTCTAGAGTGTGAGTGGGTTCAGAGGGTGTGAAATTATCGAAGGGAGCCATCTCAGTGACCAGGGTGGCTCAAGTTTTCTCACATGCCTCAAGGGAGTGACTGCGGTAAAATTATACTAGTCAGTCATCTCCCCGGGAGATTGTTTGTTGCAAGTGGCGGTGGCCCAGATAGACAATCTCTCTTAATTCCCCACAGTTGAGTCTGCGGTTCTGGAGTTTTCAGGCAGCGAGTTCCAGATTTTAGGCCCTTTTATGTACATCGAATTTTTGTAGAGGTTTAGCCGGACACGTGGAATGTCATAGAGGTTTTCTTGTCTGGTATTATGTCTATGGGTCCTGTTGCAACTATCAAGAGTGTTTTAGTTCAGGGTTAATATTAGAATTTATGGTTCTGTAAATGTAGGTTGCACAATAGTAGGAGTGAATGTTCTGTACAGTGAGTAAGTTTAGGTCTTTGAAGAGTGGGGGTGGGTGTTGCCTAGGATTGGATTGCTGATAATTCTTATTACAGCTTTTTGTTGGGTTATTATTGGCTTTAGGTGAGTTGTAGCTGTTGATCCCCAAACACAAATAGTATAGGTGAGGTAGGGATAGATGAGTGAATAGTATAGTGTGAGTAGGGCTGATTGTGGTATGTAGTAACGTATATTGGAAAGGATCCCACCGTTTTGGATACTTTTTTTGGTATGTGTTGGATATGGGTGATGAATTTCAGGTTGCTGTCGAGGTGTAGGCCCAGGAATTTGCCCTCAATATGTTTAGCAATAAGAGTGTTGTTGTGGAAAATATTAGGTATTTTCCCGAAAGGTTATACTCGATAACCTTTCCAATGTGAATATTCTTAATGTGTGACTGTTGGTACACATAATACGTAGGAATGAAGAGAGAACCAACAGACCGTCGATCTTGGCGGGGGGAGACGGTTGGGGTCAAACGGGGGGGGTCCTGGCGTGGGTACACTGAGGTCGCGTCCCAGCTTGGGTCAGTCACGTGGGAGAAGACGACGAAGGTTGAACGATGGGAGAGTTCTGACTATAATGGAGTCAGGAATCGGCGTTTACAACGACCAAATCGCGTGATTAATGGTCTTTCTTCACAATAGTGAATGTTGTGAATAATCGCCGGGAATAATGTGGGACATTAAGTCCAAGAAACTGCAATAATAGAGTGATAATGTGTTAAATAGTGACCGACGCCGCCATTACGGGTGTTTGATGGAGGAAATGTGTGTCGGTTTGATTATTGTTCATCGTACACAATTATTAATGTATTAACTTCTAACGAGGGTAAATTAGTGGGACATTAAATCGTCGTGTGAAGTAAAGAGAATTTGGTGAATGTGTGCAGTGATTTTCGGCAGCATTCTTCTAATGACCGTATTTTGACCTCGCAATTCTGTCTCGAGAATTGTAGAGGTGTCAAGAAGTCAATACGTACTTCTATATCGGGACAGCCACTCCATCATCATCGTCTTGCCGGGAGTATAATCGCTACCGAGCAAGACCGCGAGGGAAGACCAACAAAGGAAGCGACTCCCTCACCCACAGTAAGTGCATTTATTGTTGTAACTGTGTTACTGGCCAGTGGATAGGTTGCAATGATGAGTACTTGCTGTGGTTATGCCAATGATCTTCAACGACCATCACTGACACTGGGTGAGCGATGATTTTAATTGTGTACTCTCTTTCTACTTCTAATCAGTCAATATTAAAATATACAGTCCACAACCATTATTGTATCGTACGTACTAGTGCGATCTATTCCATTTTATTAAACTGGTCAAGGATAGATGTGGGTTTAGAGTGAGAATAGCGAAGGGACCCCTTGGATGCGACCAGGAGTGGGTCAAGTTTTCTCACACGCCTCACGGGGATAACCGCGGTAAATTAAATTGGCGGTCATCTCCCGTTGAGATTATTTGTTTGTAAGTGGCGGTGAAGCCCAGACAGGTAATCTCACAATTCCGCACAGTTGTCAATCATAATGTTCAGTTGTGCAACACCTGCTCCGTTACCAAACATCATATAGAAGGTTTTGTCAGTATTAATAATATCCTTGTGTATTAAGCCCTGTCTATATTGCTTTTCATATTGATGTTTCTTATCAATGGATCTTAGTATGTTGTTAATTAGCCATGGGCAACCTAGCCATTTATTCGTAATCTGTTTCGTTTTTATGGGACAATGTTTGTTATATAGTCTAAGTAATTTATTAAGAAATATGTCTATCCAATCATCGATACAATTGGTATTGGAGAATTCTATTGCCCAGTCAACCGTCCCTAGCTCTGCTGTGAAGTTACTTATTGAGGCCTCGTTATGGAGTTTAAAATAAACTTTGTTGTATTCCAGTGGTTATTTACTAATGTTTGTTAAGAGGAAGGTGGGGTAGTGGTCAGTAGTGCTGTCTGTGATTATCACTGATTTAAGGGGGCTAGTATATTGGTCCATATATGGTCAATTATGATTGTACTTGTCTCAGTAAGCCTGGTTGGTTTAGTAATAGTTGGTATGAGAAGGATGTTGTTCATATTGCTGATGAAATCAGTTCCTAAACCTGTACTCCCTAGAACGCAGGCGGGAGAGATACATTATTATATACACATGGAAAATTCTCGAGGGATTAACACCAAACTTGCACACGAGAGTCACTCCCTACGAAAGCAAAAGACTCGGCAGGCGATGTAACATCCCCCCAATGAAAAGCAGGGGTGCCACTAGCACGTTGAGAGACAACACAATAAGTGTCAGGGGCCCAAGACTGTTCAACTGCCTCCCAGCATACATCAGGGGATTACCAACAAACCCCTGGCTGTCTTCAAGCAGGCACTGGACAGGCACCTGAAGTCGGTTCCTGACCAGCCAGGCTGTGGTTCGTACGTTGGACTGCGTGCGGCCAGCAGTAACAGCTTGGTTGATCAGGCTCTGATCCAACATGAGGCCTGGTCACAGACCGGGCCGCAGGGGCGTTGACCCCTGGAACTCTCTCCAGGTATACTGGTTGATCATTTGGTAGGCCAAGGTTGATGTTGAAGTCTCCAGCTAAGAGAAGGTGGTGCTTGATCATTTGGTTATTTGTTATTAGTGTCTTTAATTTATCGCTAAAATTTGGGATGTTCGTATGTGGCATCCGGTAAATGGCTCCAATTATTATAGGAGTCTTAAGGTTTTTTACAGTAAAATTTGCAAAAGATTGGAGGGAGGGAGGTAAAGGAGGTTTTGTGAGCGAGGGGCTTGGACTTCCAACAAGCATGTGTGAGCATGTTAGGAGTGAATGGAGACGAATTGTTTTTGGGACTTGACATGTGGGGAATTGTGGGAGATAAGTCTATCTGGGACACCGCCACTTGCAATAAACAATCTCCCAGGGAGATGACCGACTAGTATAATTTTACCGCAGTCATTCCCTTTAAGGTATGTGAGAACGTTACCCACTCCTGGCCGCACCCAAGGGGTACCTTCAATATTCTCACGTTAGCCCACTGCACTCTGGACCAGTATAAATAAATCTGAGTAGATAATAATAATAATTATGGTATGATTAAATTTAAGTGGACTGTATAGGTATTAAACGACTGATCACGCAGAATGAAAAGTAGAGAACACACAATTAAGTTAACATGACCATCACTCACCCAATTAACAGCATCATAGCGGTGCATTGTAGATCGTTGACCTAGCTAAAGTACATCTACTGTGCGTAACAATATTATTGGCCAATACAAAGACGACAGATGAGTACTTAGCTTTAGATGAGGGAGTCGCTTCGTTGTTGACGTTCTCCTGCGGTCCAGTTCGATCGCGATGGTAAGGGTTGTCCCGTCGAGTCAAGGAAAATTAATTTCCTTGAACCCTAATACGCCCACGAGACCGGGCGTTAGTTAACATGTGGTTGGTCGGGGTAGCGATTCAGATCCTCTCACTATTCCGACCTTATTACTGTTTATCCGTATAACTTTACACACTACGTATATCCTGGCTTAATGCCCCACTAGTTTATACACATTCACCGTCTTGACACTTGTATTTCGAGTAGATAAATGCGTATTTGTTCATCCCACACAGGCGGTGAGGGCTACCCGCTGCCGCGGTACAATCACCCCTGATTATTTACAACTCGGTTTCACTATATTCACCATTTCACAAAGTTCATCGAACATATTTCAGTCTCTTCTAAGACGAAAACCCCCCAGCATCAGGGGTTACGACTTTATCCAGTCGTATGGTCGCTTCACTGAGTTCAAATAGGCCTATGTGGACATACCATGCCGGCGCCATTCGTTATTTCCACAATTGCTGCCCTATTACTGGACCTCCTGGACCGATTGTCCCACTTTATATTCACCGCGTCACTGGATACTCCTCCACATTACGAAAGGAGGTAATTAAGTCCGGTTTGGCGGCCGTAATCGCCAAATTCGGCAGGCCATCCCATCACCTGATATCCGGTGTGTAGGCTGGGTTTTCACTAACTGCTCCCCTCTCTCCCTGCCTCCCTGCCCAGCTTCTTCCCGCTTCCTCCCCGCTGGTATGATGGTTCTCTATTCATGCCCCCACGAACGTTAAACTACCAGCTGTACATTAAGGATATCTGTTCATATTGGAAAGTTTATCAATTGCAACTTTCGGAAAATACCAATATTTTCCACATGACGAGCTGTTGGAGTGTGAGCAGCGTAATATTTTATAAAGGGATTCAGGGAAACCAGTTAATTGATTTAGTTGCACTTGAGTCCTGGAAATGGTAAGTACCTGCACTTTAATGGAGGGGATTAAGATATTGGCAGTTTAGAGGGATTCTCTACATTGTCATATCTTAGTGCCTTTGCAAAGACAGTGATTATGTGTGAGTGTGGTGAAAGTGTTGAATGATGATGAAAGTATTTTCTTTTGGGGATTTTCTTTCTTTTTGGGTCACCCTGCCTCGGTGGGAGATGGCTGACGTGTTGAAAAAACAAATATTCTCCATATTCATCACTATAGCAAGTGGTGTTGTAACAATATAGTTCATTGGAGTAATAAATTGAAATACCACCCCCAACTTGGTATGGTCTGCAGTTGTGGATTGCTGTGTATCCTGCTTAAACCAGGTTTCAGTGAGAATAATACAGGAGAAGGTTGTCTTTAGGGAATAAGGAGTGCCAGGAGGTCATCTTAGTGTTTACTTAGGGACCTGATATTGTAATTAAGAACTGTAATATTTTTAGCAGTATTTAGGACAGTGCTAGCTTGTGATGCTGTGTAATAGAGGCAGTTACTTTCCATTAAATTTTGATTGGGAATTAGATTATATAGATTTAGATCTGGGTTGACGTGATCATTCATCATTTAGGTTAAATGTTAATTCTTTATATCATGTATATTGTGTTGGACAAGTGTATAACACAATATGTTTGGACAAGTGTACAGTTCTAAATTAAAGACTATATGAGTTTTGCAGTGCTATGATTTTAAGATACAAATACAAATACAAATATTTATTTCGTTGCTAGTTTACATAGGTTTTGTTATTACAATCATAAATTGAAGTGCAAGGAGAGCCACTGACATGCCATGGCATTAAGAGCAGCTTAATCTAATGGCTTATAGACTATGAACATAATATTAGAGAAATTGAGTGAATTTGTTTTATTAGATCGTTCAAATTATAATATGATGATAATACATTGTTCAAATTACAGTGTGATGATATTACATTGTAACAAGTGTTTAGTATCATGCGTACAACAAAAGGTACAATTACACAATAAAATTTGTTTCCTTAATAAGACTGATGTCACTCCCCGACACATATCCCCCCCCTCCACCTAGCATGAAGCTCTCACACGAACATCAGTACATAACCCTCACTATCGCCAAGTAAAATACATCAAAACAAATTAATTATTAGGCGTTCATAAGTTCAAATTCAAATTCAAATTATTTATTTCATGTAATACAAGGTGGGGGGTACTTATAGATATACATTAAAGTTGATATTACAAGATGGCCAATAATATGCCTAGGTATGCCTAGGCTTTTCAGGCAGTCTTATGATAGGTCTTACTCAATAGCTATACAATGAATATACAGATTGTAAGGTTAGGTTTACAAAATTTAGGTACTGGAATTTAAACATTGAGAATTTAACAATTAGTATAAGAAGTTAGCAATTAGTTTATATATTAATGATAAAGGTGATATATTGGCATAATATAGTTTCTATATTGGAGTGTCTTAGGCAAACTTATGACTAGCTTAAGTATTATGAAGCAATAGTTGTATTAGAATTTTGGTTAGAACTGTGCAAATTAAGGGGAATCACAGATATCAATAAGTGTATTTTGTTGTGGTTAGTAATGTGCAAATTAAGGAGAATCACAGATATCAATAAGTGTATTTTGCTGTGGATATGTGCAAGATAAAGTAGTTTTCGTATGGTTAATTACCGGTTGGGTGCGTAAGTGAGATAAGATGTTTTTTAACGGTGCTTTTGAAAATGGAGGTTGTGTCTGCAGTTCTAGAGTTTTCAGGCAGGGAGTTCCAGATTTTAGGCCCTTTATGCCATTGAATTTTTGTATAGATTTAGTCGGACACGGGGAATGTCAAAGAGATGTTTATGTCTGGTATTATGTCTATGGGTCCTGTCACAACTGTCAAGAAAGTGTTTTAGCTCAGGGTTAAAGTTGGAATTAATGGTTCTATAAATGTAGATAGCAGAGTAGTAAGTATGGATGTTCTGGACAGTGAGTAGGTTTTAGGTCTTTGAAGAGTGGGGGTGTGCTGCCTAGCGTTGGATTGTGTGATAATTCTTACTGCGGCTTTTTGTTGGGTTATTATTGGCTTAGGTGGGTAATTGCTGTTGATCCCATGCACAAATGGCATATGTGAGGTAGGGATAGATGAGTGAGTAGTATAGTGTGAGTAGGGCTGATTGTGGTACATAATACCGTATCTTAGAGGATCCCACAGTTTTGGATACTTTCTTTGTTATGTGTTGGATATGGGGCTGAATTTCAGGCTGCTGTCAAGGTGAAGGCCCAGGAACTTGCCCTCGTTATGTCTAGCAATAGGTGTAAGTTGATCTTAATGTTTAATTGTGGATCATCTGTTCTGTTGCCAAACATAATATAGAAGGTCTTATCAGTGTTGAGTGTAAGTTTATTGGCTGTCATCCATGTTGATATTTTTATTAATTCGTCGTTAACAATGGTATTAAGCGTGGCAAGGTTAGTGTGGGAGATGACATAAGTTGTGTGTCGCAAGAGTATTGGTTTCAGGTGTTGTGATACATTGGGAAGATCATTGATGTATAAGAGGAAGAGCAGGGGACCAAGGACACTTCCCTGCGGTACGCCGGTATCTAGTGGTAGTGTCGTGGAGGATGTCTTTAATAGTGACATACTGGTACCTATTAGTGAGGTAGGATTTGAGGTATGCTAGTGCATGACCTCTTATTCCATAGTGGTCAAGTTTGTGGAGTAGGATGCCTGGTTTACTGTGTCAAAAGCTTTCCTTAAGTCAATAAAAAGTCCTAGTGGATATTCCTTATTTTCAAGTGCTGTGTAAAGCAGGTCTATCATTTTTACTATTGCATCGTTAGTGCTTTTATTTTTCCTGAAGCCAAATTGGCAGGGGTTGAGTATGCTTTGTGTCGTTATAAACGAGTATAATCTCTTGTGCACAAGTTTCTCGAATATTTTGGATAGCAATGGTAGATTTGATATAGGCCTATAGTTATTTACGTCTGTAGGGTCACCACCTTTGTGTATTGGTGCTTGACGTGGCCCTATAAAACCCCAACAACAACACAACAAGTGCTTGACAATCCGCTACTACCCTAAACCTAAACAGTGCATTAAAATCATCATGTACAATACCCTCACATACAGAAGCTGCAATACAAAACTCCTACAAACACTTGGAAACACCATTATGCTGCACTCAAACATGAAAATGAGATATGACATACAACTCATTTGAAACTAACACAATTACCAAAAATACTACACAAAAGGTCTTTATTACCCGTTTACAAAAAAACACTTGTCATTCTGAAAGGAAAAAATACAGGGTCTTAATACATTGCACAAACCCAAAGGCAAGCAACTACCTCTCAGCTTGCCACACCGCCACATAAAAGAAGAACAAAATTTCACAAAAGCATATATGGTATAATACAACAGTGGCAAAAACCAGGACTACGTCATACAGTGTAAACAAGACAATCATACATGGACAACTAATAATATACACAAAATGCCAATGCAGAAAACCTGCAATGACATCCAACCTGTCCTCAGGAAAGCCCCCTTATGTCCCACTGTTGAAAAATTCCAATAAAAAATTAATTTATGTCACCGTCAACCCCCTCCTTTTTCATGTATACTCCTTCACACCCATTCATCCCACATCCAAAAACGTCGCCCGTTACCCAAGGAATACAACAAAAAAAATTGTCATCTGTCTCGCCCCCACCCTTCCCCACACCCCCTCCCCCCTGTAGAAACTTGTTTGGACTGGCCCCTTGTAAGTTGCACTCTGGGCAAGCACTGTTGACACCGACACTCTGAGACACTTCTCTCAGACTTACAAGTGGCTATGGTACAAATTTCTAGCTAATTGCAGTAAGGGGAATCCCACACTGCCTACACAATACTGGAAGGGGAATTACTTACTTGAAAGAAAATGGTGGGTATGTGTCCTGGTCTTCCTTATATATAACCCCTCCTAACACCATGTGCAGTGGAGAAACTTTGTCAGCAAAAGATGGGGTAATTAGTGTCCTGCCTGCACCTCAGAGTTCCCTGGTTACTAGGATGTCCCTTGAGTAATATATGCAGTAAGTAACACTAGCTTCAGACTGAACTTAAGAGATGACGCTGGTACATACCAACACAAAGGCGTCCATCTGCTTAAGACCCACAGATAACTTCACTAACGTTTTCCCAGAAAACTGGCCAGATACTGAGAGAAAGAAAGCCTAGTCTTACTGTAATGGGTCTGGATGGAGGCAGATTTCCACGGTACTTCGGGATCTCCTCCAGGGCCCCAGGACAGATGTTGGGTCACGTGGGGATGCTGTTGTGTTACAGCAGTCTTCTCCGTGTGGAGTCTGGTCTGGTAAGAAGTAGGTCACAATTTCTGACCACCACACTGCCTAGATTTGTGTGGGCTGCCAGTTGTCTCTAGCTAACATAACCTAATGCTTGCCTATTCAGGCCTATAACTACCTATATTAGGGTGCTAGAGCTACAGTATTAATACCTAACGTTGCCTTAATAATCCTACTATTAGTTTCTATCTGTACAAACTTGCCTAGGTGTTCCTAGGTGGATAAATCTATCAATTAAAATATACACAATAGTCACCTTCAAAAGCTGGAGTGTGTAGTTGTTTTGGTTGGGAGTGTGGGTTTATAAACTCCGAGGGCCAATCCAAGGTATGTTTAAGGCTCCTAACGGCTCACTTACCCTGTGGAACTTTTAGTGACTAAAAAAGTTTCCACACCCCCTTTTCACTCCTCCCCGTTCACGCCATCTTTCACACTCCTAAACCACTCGCTCCCCCAACCAAGCAAAAAACACCCCCCTCCCTCATCACGCCGCAAGTAATTTCCTGATCGACATGTCCCTATAGCTGTCTGGGAAAAAACATCCCATGTCCCCCCATAAATTTCTCGGTTTCTTCACTTCATCCTATACATATGTCCCTGATCCTAACCTTCTTCTTAGCCTCCCTCATCCCCATGAAACATACACAAAATCCACTACCAAATACAGTGGACCCTCGGTTTTCGTTCACCTCCAAACTCGAACAATTATGTAAGTGTATTTTTGTAAGAGCTTTTGTAAGTGTATTCTTGGGGGTCTGAAACAACTAATCTAATATACATTTGTCCTTATGGGAACAAATTCGTTCGGTAACAGCACTTGAACTGCATTCTGGAAAGAATTTTGAAAAAAAAAACCGAGGGTCCACTGTACATTAGTGCTCGCTGTACATTCACACCCATGCCCCCTATATCCAAACTCAATGCCCTTAATGCCGAAATCCCCCCCATCATACGAAGAACCCCCCAAACCATACCCTAACCTTATCCAAACATTCACAGAAATATACAGCATGATACATAGTATCCTCCATCCCACACCTACCACAAACTGACACCGCCACCAACCCCATCCAAAACAAAAGAGGCCGAGACACTACCATCCCATGTAAAAACCTAAAAATCAGCTCCTACCCTTGTCCTCAACCTCAGCCTGCTCAACCCCCCTATATCCCCTTCCAATCATACACCAGAAACACAGCCTCCCCCTCCACTATGTCAATCACCTCCCCTACCCTCCCCAATACACTCGCTGTTAACCCCTTAGGCTCCCTCACAGCTAGTAGACACTGCAACATATCTCCACACAGCAACAGCTCTTTCCCCTCCCACCATCTCTGCAGGTTACTCATTACCTTGCCCACCCTACTCCCCCCCACCCCACCTATCCTCCTGTAACAATGCTTCACATACACACACTTCAGTCATACAGTAATAGGTATAAGCCCCCTAACCCCACCCTTTGCATTACCACTTCCTTCTGCAGCCATGGTCTACCATACCCCCACACATACCTCAACACCCTCCTTTCCAAACCCCTCACATCCTCCTGCAGCAACAGGAACACCGCTGCTACATGCCATAACCTACTATACACAATCACATTTACAACAATCACACGCTGCTGCAACACTAGGGCCCCTGGCCTCCATCCCCCCATCCTACGCATCACACCCCCCACAACCCTACTGAATTCACCCTTCTGGCTTCCTGAGAATCATTCATAAATATAACCCCACAAATCTTTAACTGGTCCACGATAGGCCACCCATACCTCACCCCCATCCCACCCCCCACCCACGTTCCGACCTCCAACAGTTTAGACTTGGCCCCATTGACAGACATTCCTGTTGCCCCCCAAAAATACGAATAATCCTACCCACATTTCAGAGTCCTTCCTCCCCTCCCACCAAGACAGTCGTATCGTCCACATACCCTACAATACTGGTTTCACACCCCATCCCCTCCCTCCTCCCAACCCCTTCCGCAATCAGACTGTAAAAAGGATTCTGTAAACACGCAAACAGGATTTGTGACAAAGGACACCCCTGCCGCAAACCCTTTCCCATACTCACTTCTTCACCCACTCAACCATTCACTTGCACACTCACAATTGCATCCCTATACAACGTTTCTGCCCATCCTATAATTTCTTCCCCAAATCCGTTTATGCATTATCTTCAACAACATATCTCTTTCCACACTATCATAGGCTGCTTTCCAATCCAATCCCAGTACTCCACCTCCCCTTCTACCCTCTATAAAATCCCTAATCCTCCCATGTCCCCTATGCATGCTGCAGCCTGGGATACCATACTGACCCTGCTCAATCACACTGCCAAGCACTCTTTTCATCCTATTTCCCAACACTTTGGCAAATATCTTGTAATCTGCACACATTGTGGGAGATAAGTCTATCTGGGACACCGCCACTAGCAATAAACAGACTCCCAGGGAGATGACCGACTCGTATAATTTTACCGCAGTCATTCCCTTTAAGGTATGTGAGAACTTTACCCGCTCCTGGCCGCACCCAAGGGGTACCTACGATATTCTCACGTTAACCCACTGCACTCTGGACCAGTATAAATAAATCTGAGTAGATAAGATTAAAAAATTATGTTATGTTAAATTTAAGTGGACTGTATAGGTTAGTAAACAACTGATCAAACAGGAGGAGAGGTAGAGAACACACAATTAATTGAACATGACCGTCACTCACCTAATTAACAGCATCATAGTGGTGCATTGTAGATCGTTGACCTAGCTAAAGTACATCTACTGTGCGTAACAATATCATTGGCCAACAATAAAGACGGCAGTATGGTACTTAGCTTTAGATGGGGGAGTCGTTCCATTGTTGATGTCCTCCTGCGATCTGAATCGATCACGATGGTAATAGTTGTCCCGTCGAGTCAAGGACGGTTAATTTCCGTGAACTCTTATACGCCCACGAGACCGGGCGTTAGTTAACATGTGGTTGGTCGGGGTAGCGATTCAGACCTTCTCACTAATCCGACCTTTTGTACTGTTTATAGAGTCTCCAAAATTCGACAGGCCATCTCATCACCTGATCTCGGGTCGGTAGGCTCGCTGTTCACTCTAGTCCCCCTCTATGCCTCCTCCCTGCCCAGCCTCTTCCCGCTTCCTCCCCGCTGGTATGATGGTTCTCTATTACATACCCCCATGTACCAGCGGTACATTAAGGATATCTGTTCATATTGGAAAGTTTATCAATTACAACTTTCGGAAAATACCAATATTTTCCACACACATCATCGACAGCGCCCTATAATCCCTAATCATCACTCCTTCCTCCCCCTTTTTAACTAGCACTACCACCACAGTGCGCTGTGTCACCCCCAAACATCCTGACTCTTTCATTTGATTAAACAACCTTACCAAACATTCCTCTACAACTCCCCAATTCTTCAAATAGAAATCATTTGGGATACCATCCATTCCCATCATTTTCCTCCTGCTCATACTTTGCACCACCATCTTCACTAATCTCACTCCCCATATCCTCCCTATCCTATTTCCCCAACACCTGCAAATACCCTCCCCCAGGATCTGCCCCTCCCACCCCCCACTCTCTCCCTTCTGCAAATAACACTCAAACCACTTACTGAGATATATTCCCATCGCTTCAGTCGTATTCAACATTTGCCCTGCACATACCCATCCATGTCATCACTCACCTCCAACCTCATCACAGTCATCCCCCTCTGCCTTTTTCGAAACTGCCATAAGACACAAGCCGATGGCTTATCTCCCCATAGCACATCTTCTATTCCCCCACGCAACCGCACTGCATCAAACCTTTCATTCTGTATCTCTCGCAATCTCTCTTTCAAACACCCCGTCGACCCTCACAATCCTCCTCCCCCTCCTCCAATGCCAAAACCTTAAATGGGCTGGTCTCCTTCACCACAATAGCAACTCCACTCTTTAACCTACCTGAACACCCTGCAAACACACGATAACCGTTTAGTAACAAGTCACGGCTACACCTATAATTGTGTTCTTGTAAAAAAAACCACATCCACAGCATACAATCTTAAAGTCACCTCAACCCATTTTCACTTTACTTCGGCCCGAAGGCCATTTACATTAAAGTTATACACCTGAATACAATAAAGGGGGCTTTCCTTTGGACCTCTGTGGCCCCACCCTTTTGCGGTCCCACTTCCTTACTGTTACACTGCACTCCCCTAGCCCCCTCCGACCCCTTCAGCCCCCCATGACCCCAGCGTGCCACATCCACCCATGCCTTCTTACAAGACCTTTGGCCCGGTGTGAGGACGTCATCACTATCCAACGCCCTCACCAACCGCTTGCGCGATTCCCCAGTCACATCCATACCAGCTGCACTTTCTTCCTTGTGTACAGTCACCTATACTTCCTTCACAGGGCTTTCGCCTGCATTACACTCAATGCCCACTAAATCACCTACCACATTCTCTCCACCATCCAAAGGCACCTCTCCCTGAGGACTGTCAAGCACTCCCTTGAGCACCTCCTGAAGAGGTGCATCCAAACCCAGATCCAGAGGCTCACCCTGGCAATACCATAGGCATCCCTAAGGATAGCCGGTAACACCACCACAGCATTTTAGGGATACACAGTGCCTCGTAGAACCTCCACACAGACTGTGTTTACTCGCCGGCAGTTTCCTGTTGCCATTTTGAAGAAAATATTCCAACTCGCCGGGTCACCACCAGATGCCAGGCTCAGCTCAACCATCCCATGTGAGAGCTGGGAGGTGAATGCCAGGTAAAATTAAGGCAGTAACAAGCACAGTACAGTACAGAACAGTATATAAGTACAGTAGACCGTCATTTAGCACGAAATTATGTTGCACGTTACGGGTATTGCATGATTGAAGAATTGCGGCACATTATTATCTAACACGATGTAAAAATTATATTACGGGAGGGGAAAAAACATTTGAGCGTGCGGTCGCCCGCGGTGGGTTAAACCATTGAGTCAGTGGGGGATTCCTACTGAGGGTGGCTATGAGCCACATCAAGTATTTAATGCTGACGAGACAAATGTTTTCTGGAAGAAAATACCAACACGAACTTATATCAGTCAGCAAGAGAGAAGTGCACCAGGCTTCAAGACAGCAAAGGATCGCTTCACCTTGCTCCTTTGCGGTAATGCATCAGATTATTTCAAGTGTAATAATAATAATAATAATAATTTTTATTTGGACATGATACAAAGAATTACATTTGGTTATTGAGATTACATGAGGTGTACATGCCAAAAGCCCCTAGTATGCAGGGCATTTTGGGCAGACTTAAAATTAACTTAAAACTAGATTGTAAGAATTATTGTAGATAGTGTACAATGAGTAAAGGTGAGTATTTAAGCTATGAAATTTGAACATAGTTTTGTACTTTTGTCTTCATTATAAAATAAATTAAATCAGATTAAACAAATTAAAGCAATAGTAATAATAAAATAATAAAAAGTTATGGTTTGTGGGGAATTGTGAGAGATAAGTCTATCTGGGACCCCGCCACTAGCAACAAACAAACTCCCAGGGAGATGACCGACTCGTATAATTTTACCGCAGTCATTCCCTTTAAGGTATGTGAGAACTTTACCCGCTCCTGGCCGCACCCAAGGGTACCCTTCAATATTCTCATTAGCCCACTGCACTCTGGACCAGTATAAATAAATCTGAGAAGATCATTTATTATAATTATGTTATGTTAAATTTAAGTGGACTGTATTGGTTATTAAACAACTGATCAAACAGGAGAAGAGGTAGAGAACACACAGTTAAGTTAACATGACCATCACTCACCTAATTAACAGCATCATAGCGGTGTATCGTAGATCGTTGACCTAGCTAAAGTACATCTACTGTGCGTAACAATATCATTGGCCAATAACAAATTCGCAAGCAGAGTACTTAGCTTTAGATGAGGGAGTCGTTCCGTTGTTGACGTCCTCCTGCGATCTGATTCGATCGCGATGGTAATAGCTGTCTCGTCGAGTCCAGGAAGGTTAATTTCCGTGCACTCTTATACGCCCACGAGACTGGGCGTTAGTTAACATGTGGTTGGTCGGGGTAGCGAATCAGATCCTCTCACTAATCCGACCTTTTGTACTGTTTATACATATAACTTTACATATTAAGTATATCCTGGCTTAATGCCCCACTAGTTTATACACATTCACAGTCTCAATACTTGGATTTCGAGTAGATAACTTGCGATATGTTAGTTCATTTCAACCGCGTCCAATATGGCGGTCGGGGCATGGCGTACCCAAGCTAGCCTCGCCCGGTACAATCAACCCCTGATTATTTACAACTCGGTTTCACTATATTCACCATTTCACAATATTCATCGAATATATTTCAGTCTCTTCTAAGATGAACTCCCCAGCATCAGGGTTACGACTTTATCCTGCCGTATGGTCATTTCACTCAGTTCAAATAGGCCTATGACCGCGTCACTCGCCGGCGGCACCTTATTTCACAATTATTGTCCGATTACTGGACCTCCTGGACCGATTGTCCCACTTTATACTCGCCGTGTCACTGGATATTCCTCCACATTACGAAAGGAGGTAATTAAATCTGATTTGGGGGGCGGAATCTCCAAATTTTACTGGCCATACCGACTTGAACTCTGATGGGTAGGCTGGCTGTCCACTCACTGCCCATTCCCCTCTACCTCCTCCCTGCCCAGCCTCTTCCCGCTTCCTCCCCGCTGGTATGATGGTTCTCTATTACATACCCCCATGTACCAGCGGTACATTAAGGATATCTGTTCATATTGGAAAGTTTATCAATTACAACTTTCGGAAAATACCAATATTTTCCACAGTAAGTATTATTCATAACAGGTTTTACATTCATTCATTCAATCGTTCATTCATACATTACATTGACTTTAAAGTCAGGTTTTACGTTAAGTGATTATTCTACTTTGCTGGGAATGGTTGATATGGAGCAATTAGCTTTGGGTGAGAAGGTGGTTTTTTAGCATCGTTTTGAATTGGGGTACAGGTAGGGTTTCTTTGGCAATGACAGGTAATGAATTCCAAATTTTCGTGCCTTTTATGTGCATTGAGTTTTTACATAGTGTTAGGTGGACACGGGGAACATCGAGGAGTGATCTGTGTCTAGTGTTATGGTCATGTGTCCTGTTAAAATTAGTAAGGAGAAGTTTGAGTGGTGGGTTAATATCTGCATAGAGTGTTCTATGTATGTAATAGGCACAGTAAAAAGTATGGATGTCTTGTATGGTGAGTAAGTTTAGGTTTTTGAATATTGGTGGAGTATGTTGCCTGGAGTGAGAATTTGTTATCATTCTAACTGCTGCCTTTTGTTGTGTTATTAGTGGTCTGAGATGAGTTATTGATGTAGAGCCCCATGCGCAGATTCCATAGGTGAGGTAGGGGTAAATGAGTGAGTGATATAGGGTAAGGAGAGCTGGTTGTGGAACATAGTACCGTATCTTGGATAGTATTCCCACGGTCTTTGAGACTTTCTTGGAGATTTGTTGTATGTGTGTCTGAAATTTGAGGCCACTGTCAAGATGTATTCCTAAGAATTTTCCCTCTGTGAGTTTTGCGATAGGGGACCCGTTTATCATTATGTTAAGTGGTGCGTTTGCAGCTCTGTTCCCAAACTGGATAAAATAGGTTTTATCAATATTGAGAGTAAGTTTGTTGGTCATCATCCAGGTAGATATTTTCTGCAATTCAGTATTTGCAGTGTTGGCTAGTGTGTCTGGGCTTGGGTGAGAGATAACGTATGTAGTGTCATCTGCAAAAAGTATGGGTTTGAGTAGTTGAGATGCATTTGGTAGGTCGTTAATGTAAATGAGAAAGAGTAGTGGGCCAAGAACACTTCCCTGTGGGACCCCTACGGTAATAGTTTGCGCGGTGGAGCTAGCTCCATTAGTGTACACATATTGGTTTCTGTTGCTAAGGTATGATTTTAGGTAGTTTAAGGAGTGTCCTCTTATACCATAGTGCGATAATTTTAAGTGTAACAGATCATGGTCAACTGTATCAAAAGCTTTACGTAAATCAATGAAGATTCCCACTGGGATTTCTTTTTCTCAAGGGCGGTGTAAATTATTTCTAACATGTGTATAATGGCATCATTTGTATTTTTATTAGGCCTGAATCCAAATTGACAGTGGTTGAGTACGTTGTTGGAGGTGAGGTAGGAATATATTTGTCTATGAATTAATTTTTCAAAGATTTTGGAGAGAAGGGGTAAGTTAGTTATTCAGGTCTGCTTGATCTCCTCCTTTATGTATTGGGGTAACCCTCGCTATTTTGAGTATTGATGGGAAGGTAGAGGATTCAATGGATTTGTTAAAAACCCAACAGTGTCAAGATCAAACCTAACAGTGTCAAGATCAAACCCCTAACAGTGTCAAGATCAAACCTAACAGTGTCAAGATCAAACCCAACAGTGTCAAGATCCAAAAAAAACCTAACAGTGTCAAGATCAAACCTAACATTGTCAAGATCAAACCTAACAGTGTCAAGATCAAACCTAACAGTGTCAAGATCAAACCTAACAGTGTCAAGATCAAACCCAACAGTGTCAAGAACAAACCCAACAGTGTCAAGATCAAACCCAACAGTGTCAAGATGAAACCAGTGTCAAAATGAAACCTAACAGTGTCAAGTTCAAACCTAACAGTGTCAAGATCAAACCCAACAGTGTCAAGATCCAAACCCTAACAGTGTCAAGATCAAACCCTTAACAAAGTGTCAAGATCAAACCCAACAGTGTCAAGATCAAACCCAACAGTGTCAAGATGAAACCAGTGTCAAAATGAAACCTAACAGTGTCAAGATCAAACCTAACAGTGTCAAGAGCAAACCTAACAGTGTCAAGATCAAACCTAACAGTGTCAAGATCGAACCTAACAGTGTCAAGATCAAACCTAACAGTGTCAAGAGCAAACCTAACAGTGTCAAGATCAAACCTAACAGTGTCAAGATCAAACCCAACAGTGTCAAGATCAAACCTAACAGTGTCAAGATCAAACCTAACAGTGTCAAGATCAAACCTAACAGTGTCAAGATCAAACCTAACAGTGTCAAGATCAAACCTAACAGTGTCAAGATCAAACCCAACAGTGTCAAAATCAAACCCAACAGTGTCAAGATCAAACCCAACAGTGTCAAGATCAAACCTAACAGTGTCAAGATCAAACCCAACAGTGTCAAGATCAAACCTAACAGTGTCAAGATCAAACCCAACAGTGTCAAGATCAAACCCAACAGTGTCAAGATCAAACCCAACAGTGTCAAGATGAAACCAGTGTCAAAATGAAACCTAACAGTGTCAAGTTCAAACCTAACAGTGTCAAGATCAAACCTAACAGTGTCAAGATCAAACCTAACAGTGTCAAGATCAAACCTAACAGTGTCAAGATCAAACCCAACAGTGTCAAGATCAAACCCAACAGTGTCAAGCTCAAACCCAACAGTGTCAAGATGAAACCAGTGTCAAAATGAAACCTAACAGTGTCAAGTTCAAACCTAACAGTGTCAAGATCAAACCCAACAGTGTCAAGATCAAACCTAACAGTGTCAAGATCAAACCTAACAGTGTCAAGATCAAACCCAACAGTGTCAAGATCAAACCCAACAGTGTCAAGATCAAACCCAACAGTGTCAAGATCAAACCCAACAGTGTCAAGATCAAACCCAACAGTGTCAAGATGAAACCAGTGTCAAAATGAAACCTAACAGTGTCAAGATCAAACCTAACAGTGTCAAGATCAAACCTAACAGTGTCAAGAGCAAACCTAACAGTGTCAAGATCAAACCTAACAGTGTCAAGATCAAACCCAACAGTGTCAAGATCAAACCCAACAGTGTCAAGATCAAACCCAACAGTGTCAAGATCAAACCCAACAGTGTCAAGATCAAACCCAACAGTGTCAAGATCAAACCAGTGTCAAAATGAAACCTAACAGTGTCAAGATCAAACCTAACAGTGTCAAGATCAAACCTAACAGTGTCAAGATCAAACCTAACAGTGTCAAGATCAAACCCAACAGTGTCAAGATCAAACCTAACAGTGTCAAGCTAAACTCCAACAGTGTCAAGATCAAACCCAACAGTGTCAAGAACAAACCCAACAGTGTCAAGAACAAACCCAACATTGTCAAGATCAAACCTAACAGTGTCAAGATCAAACCTAACAGTGTCAAGATCAAACCCAACAGTGTCAAGATCAAACCCAACACTGGTACTGTGAATGATTCATTGAAACTTGCTCTTGCAGTTGCCGTTAGGGATGAGCTGCAGGTGAAGTTCAACACCATATTGACACTGAAGGAAGCCTTTATTGTCGTGTGTAATGATGATGAAGAAGCTGAGAAGCTACTCACTACAACAGCCACCACCACTCTCACTGCTCGAGGATTTCCTCCATGCTTAAAATAACGTTCACCGATGTGAATATGGCTGCCACTGCCTTGTTGTTGTTGTATATTCGCCGGTACTCTCCCGGCGCGGGTCTTTTCCAGATAGGTGACCCGGCCTTGGCTCCCTGTCTTGGGAGTGTCCGAGACCTAAGTCTCCCATGGGAGGAGGTACAAGTACCCCATCATCGTCTGGGACCAACTGTCCTCAGACCTAGCCACGTTCCAGGGAGAAGCTAGGCCTCTCTGGTCTGCCATCTTCCCCGCCCCAGGGAGACTAATGGGAACGGCAGTCTTACGAGCTGCAGATGGTAGCAAGCTCCAGCTATGGTACCTACCCTGCCCTACAAGGGCTGGGCATGGTGTCCCACATGTCCACTGCCTTGGCTGATGGTCTTGCTGTTTATTATTACTTATTCAGCCCCACCTGAGAGATACCACTTCATTCCTCACTGCTGGACTTGTTATTCGTATGTACACAACACCAGAGACTGTCCTGTGAAGGATAAGAAGTTCTGCACAACCTGTGGATGTGAAGGCCACGATTTTAGGTCTTGCTCCATCTCTGCTCCACCGACACCAAGTTGTCTCAACTGTACAAGCAACGATCATCATACTCTAGCTGCTAAATGTCCCACTCGCATAAACATCATGAAGAAAACTCAAGAAGCAGCTCAGAAAAAGTCCTCTTCCAGATCACCCACATATACTGCTACAGCGAAATTGCAGGCTGACACAACAAAAATCCTCCAGGCGTTGACCCCTGAAACCCTCCTCCAGATATATACTAGACCGCTGTAGCGCTTCTATTTGATTATAATAATAATAATAATACTAGACCGCGTGGGTGTTGACCCCTGAAGCCCTCTCTAGGTACGTATAGACCAAGCTGGGGGGCGTTGACCCCTGAAACCCTCTCCAGGTATTGATCGAGTTGGGGGGCGTTGACCCCTGAAACCCTCTCCAGGTATTGATCGAGTTGGGGGGCGTTGACCCCTGAAACCCTCTCCAGGTATAGACCAGGCTGGGTGAGCGTTGACCCCTGAAACCCTCTCCAGGTATATACCAAGTTGGGAGGGCGTTGACCCCCAGAACCCTCAACAAGTAGAGAGTATATTAGTCAATGTTCGAATATCGTATAAACTCATTTGTTGCATGTTAATAATGCCTTACAAGGCACGTGAAAAATAATAAGCCTGGCCCAAAATAATATTGGAACCGGCCCGAGAGTAGTAAGACAGAAATTCGTTCTCTTTACAAATATATAAATAAAATATTATATATCAATTAAAATATTGTAGCTTTTTATGTAAAAGTTATTTATTTTTAAAAGTATTTTGTAAGTTTGTTTTAAGAATTTAAAATAGTTTTCTAAGGTAAATTTATTGGTTAAAAAATAAATATATATTTAATATTTTTTGAATAAATTTTTTATGTAATTTTAAATATTATGAAATAATTTATTGTTATAGCTGAGTTTGACTTTGTATACCTAGAGTATACCTGGGATATACCAACTCTACCTGGGGTATACCTGGGATATACCTGGGATATACCTGGAGCATACTTGGGTATACCTACTCTACCTGGAGGGTTGTTCCGGGAGTCAACGCCCCCGCGGGAGGCTCCATGACCAGGCCTGGTGGTGGTTGGTGTTGATTCACCGGGAAATCTCCCGGCCAGGTTCTTTACCAGATGGCGACCCGGCTCCGGCTCCCTGGCGTGGGAGTAGCAGAGACCGAAGTCTCCCATGGGAGGGGGTACCCCTCAGCGGTGGGCCAGGCCTAGCCATATTCGCCCACAAGCACGAGGCAGGTAGGTAGATAGTTGCTAGGCCCCTCTGGTCTGTCATCTTCCCCGTCCCAAGGAGGCTGACGGGAAGGACAGGCTTGCGAGCCGCAGATGGTAGCAAGCTCCAGCCTTGGCACCTACCCTGCCCTAGAAGGGCTGGGCATGGTGATCGACGCTGGTGGTGGATCAGGACCTGATCAACCAGGTTGTTACTGCTGTCCGCACGTAATCCACCGTATGAACCACAACCCTGCTGGTTCGTTCAGTTTGATATATTTGTTATGCACCCCATACCCAACCTGTGGGCGGTAGTCAAAAGATTACAGAGGTACATAATGGGTCCAGGGACTGGACCCCAAAGTTTTGATAGCTGAGCAAGTTACAAAGGTAATGAACTCACAAGTTACAAAGGTAATGAACTAACAAGCTACAAAGGTAATGAACTCACAAGCTACAAAGGTAATGAACTCACAAGTTACAAAGGTAATGAAACATGTAAGTAAATTTACTTACTTACGTTTATACATGGTTACAATCATGAACAAATTATAACGCAATGAACACTTCACTAGTCTACACCCAGTCACAAGTGTAATGAGTTCTTGGTGCAAATTTTATTGTTGGGTCACACATACACACTTACATATACACATACACACACACACATACACATACACACACATATATATACATATACACACACGCACACACAACAGGCCCAGCCTTCAATCGACATGTGCACAGGACAAAATGGCAATCAACACGCACACACACACGTGGCAATGCTTTATTTACAGGGAGCAAAGTCAGGGTATTTTTCTAGAATGGTCTGTAATATACCACTGTGGATAAAATACTTTGACATATCTTGAACATTTCTGAGTGAGTTGTCTCTGAATTCATTAATTTTATCACACTCCAGTACATAATGACGCAGGGTGTGACAATAATCCAACTGACAAAGTTTACATTTTGTTTGGTCTACATCTGGTGGCGGTGATTTAACCTGCCAAAGATACTTGTAACCCAGCCGGAGGCGGGCGGTAGTGACATCCAAGAGTCTGCTTATTTTGTTGGATGTACCATAGACATGTGGCTCCTCCTGCATGATAGAATGATGATAGATGGACTGACTGGTGTCAATCTCCCTGAGTCTTAAGTCAATAAAATTCAGTTGAAGTTCTTTTCGTATTATTGTTCTCAAACTGCTAACTGACAAGCCAAGATTGTAATCTACTCCTCTTTGAAAGCATAAAACTTAGCCAATTTATCAGTTCTATCATGCATCTGAAGACCAATGTGAGATGGAATCCACAGCATGTGCACTCTGACTCTACTATCCACAATCCTACCATACCTGTGCCTGGCTTCTGACACAAGCATGCTACAAGTTATACTTGATGAGTTGAGAGTATTTATGGATGACAGAGAATCAGTTACAATTAGAGAGTCAACCTTAGATACATGGACGCATTTGAGTGCAAGGAGTATGGCAAACAGTTCTGTCTGAAGGGTAGAGGCCCAGTTATTGATGCGTGCTCCAATTTCTTTAAGAGAGCCATCACTCTGTATGACAACAGCAGCACTACCGTGTATGTATATACATGTATGTGTGTGTATGTGTGTGTGTATATATGTATGTGTATATGTATATGTGTGTGTGTGTGACCCAACAATTAAAATTTGCACCAATAACTCATTACAGTTGTGGCTGGGTGTAGACTAATAGATTGCTCATTGCTTTATAATTTGTTCATGAGTGCAACCATGTACAGACGTAAGTAAATTTACTTACATGATTCATTACCTTGTAACTAGTGAATTAATTACCATTGTACCTTGTTCAGCTATCAAAACTTTGGGGCCCAGTTTCTGGACCCTATATATACCTCTGTAATCTGCAAATACCTTTGTAACTTGTCATGATTGTGACCATCTGAGTTCATTACCTTTGTAACTTGCTCAGCTATCAAACTTTGAGGTCCAGTCCCTGGACCCATTATGTACCTCTGTAATCTTTTGACTACCGCCCACAGGATGGGTATGGGGTGCATAATAAAGATATCAAACTAAAAAACTACCAGCTGCACCAGTGGATTGGTGAACAGAACCATCAACGTAAATAATTTGTGAGAGAGTGTGCTGTTTGGCTAAATTATCAATACAGCTTAAGGCATCATATTTGGCTTCAAGGCGAAGCTTTGGTTGTGATTTAAGAAGTAGTTTGGGGGGAAATGGAGGGATGGTAGTTTGGAATGGGGTAATATTCCATGGAGCGGAGAAGTGCCGCTGTTGCCTTACTTGCCACAGATCATGTATCTGATTCATGCGGAGGTCGGTTCCAGTTTTTTCGATCCATCTGGAGGGATGTTCACCAGTGCTGAGGAAAGTTTGGAGGGCTTCTGTGCAGGGGTTTGAATGGGCTTGCCTGAGCATATTAACCCCAATTAGGATATTTCTTTCAGTAACACGATCTCTGATGCTTGGAATATCAAGTTCTTTCTGCATATTTAAAATTTTGGCAGTACGAGGGCATCCTAAAATGATCCTCATTGCTTCGTTCTGCAGTTTTTCCAACCCTCCAAGCTTCCAGTCAGACACAAGAGCAAGTAGTGGGGCAGCATAATCAACCAATGATCTAATATAAGCAAGATACATCATTTTCACAATTTTAACATTAGCACCATACCTGGGGTGAAACCCTACCACAACTATAAGTGCTCTCAGCCTTTCTTTGTATTGACGACAAAGTCTCGTTACAACAGGTCCAAGTAGTGGGACCTCAAAGCCTAGATACCTGTATCTGTTTACATATTCTAGAAGAGACCCATCATGCAACTGGATCTGGCGAACTGTGCCTCTCTGTCGAGGAGGACGCCTATTGAGTATCTTTGTTTTATCAGTAGAGATTATCAACCCCAGGTCCTGACACGAGGCTAGTACATGGTTAAGGATGTTTTGGGTGTTGGAGAATTCGGTGGTGTGAATCATTATATCATCAGCAAAACTGATCATATAATGATGGGGCTGGCTAGGCATAGCATTAAGTAAGGCATTAATTAGAATATTGAATAGAGTGGGACTGAGCACACCTCCCTGTGGGGTTCCTAATTCAAAGTCTTTAGTTATACTTCTATGCCCCTGGAACAACACAGAAGACTTTCTGTTGGACAGGTAGCCTTTAATCCAGCGGAGAAGCCATCCTCCAACATCCATTCTGGCAAGTTCACTGATGATTACATGTCGGTTGGCAACATCAAAAGCAGATTTAAGGTCAAGGAAGGTAGTGTATGAGCTGTCAGTGTGCAGAGTGAGAAAGGTAGCTATGCAATGGTGCACACTCCTTCCATGCATGAAACCATGCAACCGGGGGCACAAAAAATGTTTGATTCTGTACATGAGACAATTAAGAATCATCTTCTCAAATGTTTTACATAAGCAGCTAGTAAGAGATATTGGGCGAAATGAATTTTGTTGATTGGGCTTAGGAATGGGAATGATGAGGCTGTTGGTCAAGATTTAGGGAGCTCCCCAGTTACATAGCTCATGTTGTATAATTCGAGTAAAGGATTGCCTGGTACTCGACACAGCAATCTTAGTATATTGTAGGTAATACCATCCTCACCAGGCGACGTGGAGTTGCCTTTAGTTAGTGCTGCATCAAGTTCAAAGTCAGTGAAAGGAATGTTACAGTCATCTTCCTTGCTGAGCATAAAGCAAACAAGTCTCTCCCTAGCATCATATTTGTCATTTAATTTCTCCTGTGTGGTACTGGGAAGATTTTCATAGCTTGATGTAGCAGCCCAAGCACTGACTAGCTCATTCGCCCTATGTAAGGGATGATGGTGCGCTATTTGACCAGTTCTGTTACCCTTAATTCTATTTATGTCCCTCCATGCTCGGCTAAGTGGGGTGTGAGCATTGAGACCATTGACAATTTTTTCCCAGTCAGTTTGCCGAAGCTCTGTCATACGCTCTCTGGCAGCAGCAAGGGCAATTTGAAAGAGTCTCAGCATTCCAGGGGTACGATGTTTTCTATAGGCTAGGCCTAGTCTGCGAGCAGTACGTTTCAGTGTTCGAAGTTTAAGATCATTGTAATAAGTATGGTTATTATAGGAGGTATGATTGTTATGAAAGTTGGTTGGGTTAAGAGTTCCAAGAGGTTTTTGGGGTTGCTCTAAGTAGTTCTGAATACTGCTCACAAGGTCATTGTTAAAGGTCTCACCAGAGGAACACCCTGCTGGTCAGGTACTGTGTGTCTGTCCAGCACCCTCTTGAAGACAACCAGGGGTCTTGAAGACAGCCAGGGATCTTGAAGACAGCCACGGGTCTTGAAGACAGCCAGAAGTTTTGAAGACAGCCAGGGGTCTTGAAGACAATCAGGGGTCTTGAAGACTACCGGGGGTCTTGAAGACAGCCAGGGGTCTTGAAGACAGCCACGGGTGTTGAAGACTACAAGGGGTCTTGAAGACAGCCAGAGGTCTTGAAGACAACCAGGTGTCTTGAAGACAGCCAGGGGTCTTGAAGACAACCAAGGGTCTTGAAGACAGCCAGGGGTCTTGAAGACAGCCACGGGTCTTGAAGACAGCCACGGGTCTTGAAGACAGCCACGGGTCTTGAAGACAGCCACGGGTCTTAAAGACAACCACGGGTCTTGAAGACAACCAGGGGTCTTGAAGACAGCCATGGGTCTTGAAGACAACCACGGGTCTTGAAGACAACCACGGGTCTTGAAGACAACCACGGGTCTTGAAAACAACCAGGGGTCTTGAAGACAGCCAGGGGTCTTGAAGACAGCCAGGGGTCTTGAAGACAGCCACGGGTCTTGAAGACAGCCACGGGTCTTGAAGACAGCCACGGGTCTTAAAGACAACCACGGGTCTTGAAGACAACCAGGGGTCTTGAAGACAGCCATGGGTCTTGAAGACAACCACGGGTCTTGAAGACAACCACGGGTCTCGAAGACAACCACGGGTCTTGGAAACAACCAGGGGTCTTGAAGACAGCCAGGGGTCTTGAAGACAGCCAGGGGTCTTGAAGACAGCCACGGGTCTTGAAGACAGCCACGGGTCTTGAAGACGACCTGACGAAACTGGAGGACAGGAGAAATATTGAGGACATGATAACGACATATAAAATACTGAGAGGAATTGACAAGGTTGACAGAGACAGAATGTTCCAGAGATGGGACACAGCAACAAGGAACACAGTTGGAAGTTGAAGACTCAGATGAATCACAGGGATGTTAGAAAGTACTATTTCTTCAGTCAGAGAGTTGTCGGGAAGTGGAATAATTTGGGAAGCGATGTAGTGGAGGCAGGTTCCATTCATAGCTTTAAGAAGAGGTATGATAAAGCTCATGGAGGAGGGAGAGTGACCCAGTAGCGACCAGTGAAGAGGCGGGGCCAGGAGCTATGAATCGACCCCTGCAATCTTAACTAGGTGAGTACAGCCAGGGGTCTTGAAGACAACCAGGGGTCTTGAAGACAGCCACGGGTCTTGAAGACTACAAGGGGTCTTGAAGACAGCCATGGGTCTTGAAGACAGCCAGGGGTCTTGAAGACAGCCAGGGATCTTGAAGACAACCAGGGGGATATTGAAGACAGCCACGGGTCTTAAAGACAACCAGGGGTCTTGAAGACTACCAGGGGTCTTGAAGACAGCCAGGGGTCTTGAAGACAGCCAGGGATCTTGAAGACAACCAGGGGGGTCTTGAACACAGCCACGGGTCTTGAAGACTACCAGGGGTCTTGAAGACAGCCAGGGGTCTTGAAGACAACCAGGGATCTTGAAGACAGCCAGGGGTCTTGAAGACTACCAGGGGTCTTGGAGACAACCAGGGATCTTGAAGACAACCAGGGGTCTTGAAGACAACCAGGGGTCTTGAAGACAACTAGAGGTCTTGGAGACAACCAGGGGTCTTGAAGACAACCAGGGGTCTTGAAGACAACTAGAGGTCTTGAAGACAACCAGGGGTCTTGAAGACAACCAGGGATCTAGTAGACAACCAGGGGTCTTGAAGACAACCACGGGTATTGAAGACATCCAGGGGTCTTGAAGACAACCAGGGGTCTTGAAGACAACCAGGGTCTTGAAGACAAACAGGGGTCTTGAAGCCAACCAGGGATCTTGAAGACAACCAGGGATCTTGAAGACAACCCGGGGTCTTGAAGACAACCAGGGGTCTTGAAGACAACCAGGGGTCTTGAAGACAACCAGGGGTCTTGAAGACAACCAGGGGTCTTGAAGACAGCCCGGCTGGTTAGGTACTGTGTGTCTGTCCAGGAATAATACCAAAACATTTTGATTGACTTTAGACTCGGGGAGACTGACACTAGTCAGTCCATCTATCATCATTCTATCATGAGGATGTATCATCATTCTATCATCAGGATGTATCATCATTCTGTCATGAGGATGTATCATCATTCTATCATGAGGATGTATCATCATTCTATCATGAGGATGTATCATCATTCTATCATGAGGATGTATCATCATTCTATCGTGAGGATGTATCATCATTTTATCATGAGGATGTATCATCATTCTATCATGAGGATGTATCATCATTCTATCATGAGGATGTATCATCATTCTATCATGAGGATGTATCATCATTATATCATGAGGATGTATCATCATTCTAGCATGAGGATGTATCATCATTCTATCATAAGGATGTATCATCATTCTATCATGCCTGATGTATCATCATTCTATCATGCAGGATGTATCATCATTCTATCATGCCTGATGTATCATCATTCTATCATGCCTGACGCATCATTCTATCATGCAGGATGTATCATCATTCTATCATGCAGTATGTATCGTTATTCTATCATGCAGGAGGTATCATCATTCTATCATGCATGATGCATCATCATTCTATCATGCCTGATGCATCATCATTCTATCATGCCTGATGTATCCTCATTCTGTCATGCAGGATGTATCATCATTCTATCATGCAGGATGTATCATCATTCTATCATGAGGATGTATCATCATTCTATCATGGATGTATCATCATTCTATCATGAGGATGTATCATCATTCTATCATGAGGATGTATCATCATTCTATCATCCTGATGTATCATCATTCTATCATGCCTGATGTATCATCATTCTATCGAGTATACATTTATCAGCTGATATCATCATTCTATCATGCCTGATGTATCATCATTCTATCATGCAGGATGTATCATCATTCTATCATGACGGATGTATCATCATTCTATCATGCTGATGTATCATCATTCTATCATGGATGTATCATCATTCTATCATGAGGATGTATCATCATTCTATCATGAGGATGTATCATCATTCTATCATGCCTGATGTATTATCATTCTATCATGAGGATGTATCATCATTCTATCATGCCTGCTGTATCATCATTCTATCATGAGGATGTATCATCATTCTATCATGAGGATGTATCATTTATCATGCCTGATGTATCATCATTCTA